>JAADWA010000904.1:0-12442 GCA_023335935.1 Pythium phragmiticola
GCCCCCCCCCCCCAGCCACACCCAAGAAGTTCTTGGCGAGAACCGTTCTGCGGCTAGAACGAAAGAAATCAACTGACTGCACGCACCCTGTTGCTTTGAGATTGGCCAACTTCCATCGTGCTCTGCTCTTCCCGTCTGCTTGTTCTTTTGCTTCCATCGACTTGCGATTGCTCCGTTCGGGAACAGCTGTGATCAGGGGGCGGCTGCGCGGCTCTGGATCTTCATTTTGCTTTGGGCAGTGTTGAAGTGACTCGTGCTCTCGCCTATTCACTAGAACACTTTGGAAAGCGCTCACAGCTGCCACATTGACCAACCGCCGCTACTCCCAAGTCCCCAGTTGGATCACCACCACGCTGGATTTGCACGCGAACCTCATTCTCCATCCAGAGTGTTCTCGTCTCGACCCATCCTCTTGAAAGGACGATCCGGATTTGGAGTCAAGAGGCCATCAAGTCAAGCAGCTGAATCTTAAGGTGAGTGTCGATGCCTTTTGCGCGGATCGTTCCGGCACTGTCCATCTCTTAGCTGACGTGTGCTGACGCGTATTGTTCACACGCCAGCCTCCTGCTTGCCTCCGTCTACAGCACTTGATTCATTGATCACTCATCTTGGATCAGTGTGAACCCGTGTCTCTCGCTCACTGGCCCCATCGAGCCACCGTGTCTAGAGAAGAAAAAGGGCTCTCCCAACGACAACGGGAACCATTCTCCGGTCTCTGATTTCCACATTTCGGAATCGGCGTTGCATCGTCTCTTGCTTGGATTCCGGATCACTCAGACTGGATCTACCCTCGCCGCCCCTCCATCACATTTCGGTTCTCCTCCCACATATAAGCGAATCTCAATCGACGATGAGCTCGTGTATCAACATCCGTCCGCCGTCAGGGCCACCAACTGAGACCACCAAGTTCGGCGCACGATCTCCGGCGTCTCCTTCATCCTCCTGTGAGGACCCGCTCACGCCCAGCGGTTACGAGATCAGCGCACCGTTTGGTCTCCGCCACGACGTCCACATCCGCTACAATTACGCCGAGGCCCGCTTCGAAGGGATCCCGGACAACTTCATGGAGTACTTTGCAGCCCATAGCGGAGCCCTAGGACCCGGAGGCGCGTCCCCGGGCATGTTTTCTGTCGGCAATGCGTCCCCCATGACGCCTCCCGTGCCTACGGGCAAGCCTAAGGCCAAGCGTAGCCGCGCCTGGAGCAGTACGAGCACGAAGGAGCCGTCGGCCAAGCAACAACAACTCCCCGAGCCCGTGCTGCTGAACCAGCAGTTCCGGTTACACTATCGCCAATTGCCCCGCGTGGCCGTACCCGGGTACGCTGAGAGGCTGCCGGCCGTGCTGTGCATGCTCAAGCAACAGTTCTTTGCCAAGAAGGGCTACCTCGTGCCCCACATTTTCCGAGAATCACCCAACAAGGACCACCGCGACCAGGCCATGCACGAGATCAACCACGGCACGTTCTGTGGCGCGACGACGGACGTCCGCGTGCTCGCTGACCTGCTCAAGCTCTGGTTCCGGGAACTTCCAGTACCCATCCTCCACGAGATTCCGTGCGATCAAATGGAAAAGCTATGTCGCATGGACTCCCCCGCCGACGAGATGGAGCGCATGCTCAGTGGCCTCGAGTTTGCCATTGTGCTGTGGCTCGCCGATTTACTGGTCGAGGTCGCCGAGTTTCAGCAGGAGAATCACATGGGTGTGGACCAGCTCGCGATCGTGATCGCGCCAAACCTCGTGCGGATCCAAACGGAGAACCCCATGGTCGCAGTCACGACGTCCAAGGCCGCGGTCGAGGTCTTCCGTGCACTGCTGCGCGTTCGTGCTCAGCGGCGGAGGCAACTCGAGCAGGAGCGAGGCGTGAGGGGCCTGTAGCGAGTCGACAGTGAGACCTGCTCCCGTTACTCGTCGTACATACTAGTATTAGCCCCGATAGTGAATCTTCTCGGTGTACAAGTGAATATGAATCCCAACTAACTGAGTTACCATAGTTGAACAAAGCAAGCAAGCAAGGTCTCTATTAGTGTGTAGGTTGATTAGTGGGTAAAGAAAGTAGACGGACCACCGAGCACGAGTCGTAGTAGTGTATGCTCAGTACAGGTACGGCTGCAGCTTGTCGATGCGGATCTCATCTTGACACAGGCTCTCCTCCATGGCGGCCATGGCGTTGAGAAAGTATGTTCGGTCTTCCAAGTATTTCGAGCGTGCGCGGCGGCCCATGCGCTGCCGCTCTTCGATCGTCATGAGCAAGATGCGCTCGACGCCGCGTTCTATGTCGGCGACGTCGACGTGGGCCATGGGCATAAATAGGTCGCCTTTGGTTTGCCACCACCAGTCATGGGCCTTGCCCACCAGTACACCGCTCGTCTCATCAATCAACTCGTTCATGGGCGCAACGTCGGTCGTGAGAATGAGCGCGCCCACGCTCCGGGCTTCGTTAATGTAGTGGCCAAATCCCTCGGTCTCACTTGGACACAAGTGGATCCCAATCTTGTTTTGCAAGTTGCTCTTCATGTCTTCGGGTTCCGAGCCGCACTTGTAGTCGACGTTGGCGAGCCGCCAGCCGTCCGACGAGCCGTACGTTTGGTCGATCCACTCGCAAATGTCGGCCTTGATCACCCGCAGCACGAGCGTGGGCCACTCGGGGTGGTCGGCCCATGCCTGCACGATCACGCGCGTGTTCTTGAACGGACTCCAGCCGGCGAGATGGAGAAACGACGTCCAGTCGCGGTCAATCTCTGGCTTGAACACGTCGTGGCTCGTGTGTTTCGTGTAGAGCACCGAGTAGCCCATCTTGTGGCGGTGGCGGTACTCGAGTACTTTCTTCAGACCAATGCGGTTCTTGACAATCATGACGCCAACGTCCGGATTCGCGAGCTCGTGGCGGTCGAAAAACTCCGTGTTTTGCATCATCCAAATGGTCTTGTCCCGCGGGTGTGTGAAGCGCGCGTAGTACTTCTTGTCGATCGGATGGCGCTCCAAGTAGAGATCAATCACGGACGGCGGCAGCACGACGTGCCCGTCCATGGCATGCACGGGGCGCGCCGACGGTAACGCATTCAAGTAGATTTCAAAGTCGTGCAGCACGCCGGGGCTGTCGCTCGGCGTGATGAGATTGATACAGTACGTCGAGCTCGAAGTGAGAGGCTCGTGGCCCTGGCCCATGGTTTGGAGGAAGAAGCCTTTCTCAATCGACTCGCGCTGGGCGATCTTGTCCGCTTCAGCGTCGGCCTTGGCGGCATGACCCGACGTGCCTTTCTTGTCGCTGCGGATCTTTGGGGTCTTTTTGTCGGCGGCAAGGATCGCGAGCAGGCGCTCGCGCTCGCGCTCTGCTTTCTCTTCTTTCTCGCGGGCAGCAATCTCCTTGGGCGAGAGATAGAGCGACCGGTAGAGCAAGTGTAGGGGCGCCTGCAGCTCCTGGCTCGTCGCGGTCGAGAGAGTGCGCGAGGCGATCGTGGCGTTGCAAAAGTCGGGGTGGAGCTGCACGTCCGGCAGGAACGCAAAGAAAACGAGCTGCACGAGACTCACGATGAGCAGCAGTAGGAGGATGCACGCGTGGAGCAGGTACGAGGACCCCGTGGAGTGCCCCATGGACAGCGACAGCGACCGCGCCATGTTCGGGGCCGTTGGGGAAGGAGGACACGGAGCTGCTGCCGTGGTCATGCGGGGCAGTGTCCCCTCATTAGAGGGCCCTCACGTCGAGTATACCCTGCATGTATACCTATCGTATACCCGTAACATCCACCAACTTTCAGTCAATATATTGACTATGTAGGATGTGAGCGTTGGATGTTGAAGGGTGTTAAAGGGGGCTTTTCAACCAGCGACCAGACGCAGTCAGCAACAGAGGAACATGGCGGCACAAAGGAAATCTAGTGCCGGTATGTGGCCGCTACATGGGGAAGGTAACACGCAAGCGGGTCGTGGGCGGCACCACTGGAAAGGCCATCACTTGCGCTTTCGCATGGTGTCGTTTCTGTCGTCATGTACTCTCTTTCTGCTTCTGCATTCGCTTGTGAACCCCGTGAACGGACAAGATCCGAATGCCGACGTCGTGTCCGACTCGGAGGATCTAGCGCTTTCGAATGCCGTGCGGCCAAGCTGCAGTATCTTCGTGGACGCGACGATCAAGCGGAACCGCTTTTTGCTCGTCCACGGCTTTGATGACGACGCCGAGGTCGTCGTGTTGGACCAGTTTCCGTCGGTCGTGCCGGGTCTCGGCGACCTGCCGCCCGCTGAGGCGTACCAGCAGCTCCGCCCGGGCTTCATGAGCATCGCCGACTATCTCCACGCGCAACCCAAGCCGCTTCTCGTGCAGCCACGTCACTGCCACACGCATTTGCTGGTCGCGAGCGAGCTCGAGCGCCACTTGGGGACGGAGAAACTCGACGCCATGCTTCGAGAAATCCTCCAGGCGTCCATCGAAGACGCCCAGTTTCCGTTCCTCTTTGCGCGTGACGACCTACGTGTCATTGACTCGCGCGCCAAGGGGTACTATCAGATGATCGGGGTCAATTTCCTCGATGGCCGCATCGTCCAGTCACTGGCCCCTGGTGCCGTGGAACTCTCAGGCGTGCTTTCTCTTCACGACGACTCGCTGCTGCTGGTGTTTGATCAGCAGGAACGATGGCGCCGCGGGCTTCGCCGCAAGCAGCTCTCGCGGTCGCTCAACACAACCGACTTTTTCATCTTGGAGCACGCGGATTTCGTACAGGACCGGCTCCACATGGCCCTGGCACGCCACTTGTTCAAGCAAGAACAGCAACGGCTACAAGACGCAAAGAGTGGCGACGAAAAGAGCAAGGCTATCCCTACTACTGTGGCCCACCCGTGTTTGCCGCGTGGTGCGAAGCAAACGTCCCCCGTCGTTGGTGCGTCGCCGTCAGGGGTGCATTTCGAAGGCACAGGGGAAGCCGCGAAATGCATTGGTGCTATTACCGACTTTATCAAGCTCACGAACAAGGACTGTCCGGCTGGCAGTTTTTGCCTTGTTAACAGCGTGGGCCAGCCCAAGCCTGTGAGCCCCTTCTTCGCGAGCGGCAAGTTCATGACGGCCACTCGGTTTGCCAACGACGTGCTCGCTCGTCTGCAAAAGAAGCAAACTGACGATCGCGAACCGATCCCGTTGCTCGAGCTCCCGCTTCCCACCGTCGCACAAATACGAACCGCCACCGAACAGTTGTGCTCAGTACCAGCAACTACGTTGGCCGAATGGGATTTGGCCTACGATGGCAGTCGGTCAGTGACCACTGCTTGCTTTGACCTTTGTCAGGTTGTCGTGCTTCTTCACCAACTGGGTATCGAAGAAAACGAGAAACGGGTAGTCTTTGGCGAGCCGCTCGCGCCGAGTGTGAGAGCACCGACCAAGGATACGGCGAACCGAAACATCACGACCAGCACCAGCGCGAGTGAAGTATCGTGGGTTGTCGGTGTCTTTCTCGTTCTGCAGTTGCTGGAAAAGCGACAAACTTTCTCGATCGAGTCAGACTACTTTGCCGAGCAGATCGGCGCGGGTCTCCCGCTGGGCGTGAACATGAGCCTTCTCATTTGCATTGCCGCAATCGCGTTTCTTTATCTTACTACGGGTGCTCGTCAATCCAAGACCAAGGCGGGAGGATACCACGCAGCATCTACTGGCAGCGTGAACAGCAGTAAACGAGCGCCAAGTGGTCGGTTGTCGACATCAGCGATCGTGTTTGTCGACGATGCCAGCGAATAGAGGTATACTGTATACATTATAAAATCGACCAGCACTGCAACTATACGGAAAAAGAATCTGGAGGATTGGACGCGATTGTAACCTTCGGCATCCTTCCAGTCGCTCTCACTGCTTACATGTCCAGGTCTTCACCGTGCGGCTCAAGTCGTCCATCCCCGAGGTGCGTGTGTGAGCAATGTAGGCATGGTTGCCAGACGTGGAGAATGCACGATGAGACAAAGAACAGCTCGAGTACCGATTACCCTCTACTACTACTAACGTTCGTGTGACCTGCTAGGAATATGGACGGCTTAGCGGGTCAGAGGCGATCGCTACACTTCGAGATCTTCAAATCCGAAGGAGGCAACTGCTAGGATCTATGATCATTGGTCGATTGCACGCTGCGGGTCCAGCAAATCCCATCTGTACGTGCCGTTGACGTTGCCGTAGTCTCGACGGCAGAACACGGCGTCGTTGTTTACGGCATCGCAGATAGGGCTGCCATACATCGACAAGGAATGCACCGAAAACAGCCCCGTGGGGCGTTGGTCCCACCATTGTGCGACTTGTGCCGAAACGTTGGTGATGTCGGTGTGTTCTGCTCGGATCTCCAACAGTTTGGTAGTATCTCCGATCGAAGCTGGCAGCGCGTGGAGGGGGTTTCCCGAGAGATGGAGCGAGGTGAGGGTTTTCGTCGCAAGTGCGTCTTCATCAAGCGAGTGGATACGATTATTGATCAAGCGGAGCTTGCGGACTCTCAAGGCAGAGAAACTCGGTGGCAAGCGCTCGATATGTGTAAACTGCAGACTGAAGATGTCCAAGGTCGTGGTCGCCCACAGCGTCCCCAGATTAGGAGGCAATTCGGTGACGTTGCTTCGTGCGATGGAGAAGCGGGAAAACCCCATGGGCAGGTTGCTGTGTAGCAGACCGGCGGGAAAGGCAATGAAGGGGCTGCGAAACCAGTTGAAGCTGACCAGCGATCGCATTGAAGAAGGCGTCGCGGCCGCTTCTATTGGCCACGCGACGAGCGTCGAGTTGTAAATGTCCAAGTCGGTCATCTCGGAAAACTGTTTAAGGAGCGATGGGATCTCGAGCGACGGGCAATGTGTGATAATCAGCTTTCTCAGCACCGCGTGGTCAAGTGGACTTAGAATGCGTGCGATTTCGTCAGTGGAACCCTCGAGGCCAAGTCGGTGACAGTTGATCTGCATCACAGAGCACGGTATCCCCACGGCAAACCAAGCATTGAGCGATAGACGGCATCCTTGAACGACTGATGCTTTGGCGTGGGTGCTTGCGCGAACGTGGGTGAACAAGAGGATAGCGCTCCACGTGATGACGAATGCATGGAAAACCCCGTGGAGTCGTTGAAGTGTGATCGGACGCGACATTACGTGTGACAAGTCTGCAGTTACCGACGCCTGCGGTGATATAATGATCGCCATCGAGATGCGTTTACGTGTGACAAGCTTCCCGTTGGCTGTGATAATAGCACCAGTGCCTGTATCCCGACGAACGATCTTCTGCGCGAGATTCAAGCACGAGAAGACGGTCACCTGAGGTAGCATTGTCGCGAAAAAGTCGAGGGCCGACGTCACACAGAACTGTCGAATCTCGATGATCGACGACGCAAACTTGACATCGTCGTTGATGATGGCTGGCGACATCGTGCCCATCGAGATGTCGTACGTCGAAATGTACGGGAACACGACGCAAACGGGAATGACAGCCGCGCAGCAGAAGTCGAGGCTCATGTCGACCAAGATACTCATGAATCGCCGCGCACTCTCTTGCTCCCGACGAAGCATTGCGTAGACGAACGGCGTCGATATGGAATTGAGCACGATCGTAATGACGGCCAAGTCTGTGATCCACGAGCGACCCACGGATCGGCTCAGCTGGTAGGCCTGATACGACTGCAAGCTGACCTCGACGATTTCTCGCGTGAGGAAGGCGGGATAAAAGTATCGCCCGTTCACTCCGAGAATGCCTTCGACACCAAACAATCGATTCCACAGAGCCCAAAAGGATCGCGGGATTCTCTCCATCGTCGCAAGAAATTGAGACGCCCACGACAACGAGTGTCTTCTGGACGTAACTTGTGTGGGCAAGGTCGAGAATGTCAAGCCTCGGTGTTGAAGTGACCGTCGGAGAATCCGAAAAAGCGCGAGCCAGTGGACAAGCGCAAGGCAGAAATAAGCCCAGCCGCTGATCTTCATAAGAGATAACGAAATCTCGACGACAGCGACGGTCGGATACACTGCGGGCAGGCTGAAGAACAGGTAGAGCATTGAAAAGGCGAACGCGAGCGTACCGTTGAAGAAGTGCATTGCGGCAATGAACCACCAACAGCAAGCGAAGACGAAAGGAGAGACCAGCAAGCGATGATGGGAGATTTTGCTGGAAGACATCGTGGTCCAGACCGAGCTAAGCCGTACAAGCATAGGTGGTGGAGCGCGGTGGCTCACTTCGTTTGGAGTCGGCCCATCGTCGGGAGAAGGTAGCACACGCATCACTGAGATTTGCGTGAGCTCAAGGGAGCGAGTCACGCTTTCTCATCCGTCATTGAGGACAGGAGCCTCGCCCAGTCCAAAAATATCTTTGGACAACAACAGTCCGACCAATGGCTCGCCTGCATGAAAACCGCGGTGAAGTTCGTCAAGCATTGGTCTCCCGTTGTCTTCGCTTCTCAGAGTTCGCCAATCGGTGGGAGTCGGGCATTCATCTTCTGACCGCCGATATCCGAAAGGGAGATCCAGCGCATGGGCACTTCAAGCAGAGTTCTTTGTTTCCGTAGTGATGCTTCGTGTTCACAGCTGGTTACACGGACGCGGCACTTGGGTTCAGTCTCCATACAATCTCCAAGTGAGAATGGTTTCTGAACTGTACGTTGAGCACGTCATGGCTCTGTCGTCTGGATCTGACGACCATCACGTGGCTCGCGGACGGTTCTCATCTGATCCCCTCATGTGACCCGAAGAGCCACGGTGACCGACACGGCCACATGAAGCAGGTCCCCAGATGCGTTCCCATTAGGCAGGTGGCGCCGACTAACCACGCTGGCATCGATCCTCTGAACCCAAGCTCGTCAAGCAAGATACGTAGAGGCAGAGATACCGTCCTCTTTCGCCCCAGTGTTCCAATCCATCGTCGATCTTCTTGATCCTCATTCTGCAATCGACCAAGTCCCCAACAGTGTCAGCCATGCACTCGCTCTCCCTCGCATTCGCCGTGGCGTCGCTCGCTGGTTTGGCCGACGCGATGTTCCGCTTTGATTGTTTCAACAACCTTGTCATCGACCGCGCCGATCCGATCACCCACGTGGGCAAACCGTCAGGCCACTTGCACGCCGTGAGCGGTGGCAACGGCTTTAGCCTCACGGCCGACGGCAATGCCATGGCCAACTCGACGTGCACGTCGTGTCCGATCGGCGCTGACAAGTCGGCCTACTGGGTGCCGCAAATGTACGTGCAATTCAAGAACGGCTCGGGCTTTGGCCTGGTCGAGAGCCACCAGATCGTCTACTACCAGCCGCGTGGAGCGAAAGGCGAAGAGGTTATCGCGTTTCCGCCAGGGCTGAAAATGCTGGCGGGCGACCCCAAGCTGCGCAAGGGCGGCGACTCTATCCAGCAGCGCGCAATCACGTGGGTCTGTCTCGACTATAAGAATAATAACCCGGTCAAGGAGCAGCAGGGCATTCCGAACGCCCATTGTCCCGATGGTCTCCGCGGCCAAGTCAACTTCCCCATGTGCTGGAACGGCAAGGATCTCGACTCGCCCGACCACCAGTCCCACGTCGCATACGCCGACGGACTGGACGGCGGCGCGTGCCCGAAAGGCTACAAGAAGATGGTCAAGATTTTCTTCGAGACGTTTTTCCACGTTGGCAAGTGGGACAGCGAGTGGACAAGTGAGACCAAGCATCCGTTTGTGCTTTCCAATGGCGATCCCACGGGCTTTGGTTTCCACGGCGACTTTTTGAATGGCTGGGACGTGCCCGTGCTGCAGGCCGCGATCGACCAGTGCTCGGACAAGAACTATTTCAACTCGGGTGAGTGCGCACCGCTCAAGGCGACGTTCAGCGACAAGCCACCAGCGCAGCGATGCACGACCAAGCCGCAGGTGGAGGAGTCAATCAATAACGTGGCCAAGCTGCCAGGGAATAACCCCGTGACATCTGTCGCGACACCTGCGACCCCAGAGACTGGAAGTGACGATGATAAGACCACGACACCCGCGACCACGGCACCGACCACAACGACGACGAAACCAGTGACCACGACAGCGACGCCGGTGGCCTCCAAGCCAGCAGCTACGAACGCCATGCCCAGTACGTCCTCCACGCCCAGTACGTCCGGACCAGCAGCAACTTCCACACCGGCCGCGACCAAACACTGCGGCGTCAAGTAGTGAAAGATGGGCGTGCACCTATGAATCTCTGACTGTGTCTTCCTGTACTAACTACTGTAGTCTTCTCTATGCCCCGAGTTTATTTTGATAGTAAATGGCTCTTTCGTTCGAGCCCGCGTGTAGAGCTGTCTCGTCTATTTATTTGCCGGGGAGACCGAGGCCAGCAAACGGGTCCCGCGATCCGCCCTGCGGCCGCACGCCGCCGTACGCTGCCTGCGGCTGCTGGAAGAACTGCTGCTGCTGCGGAGGCATCATCATCGGCGGCGCCGCGGCACCAAACCCCATGCCACCACCACCCATCATCATGCCGGGCTGGCCCATTGTGTTCATGCCCATCCCCATGCCCATGGGACCTCTCGGCATGGGCGGCGCCATGCCCGCGCTCATGCCGGCCATGCCCATGTTGGGCGGTGGCGCCGCGAGCGAGTCGAACGCGCTGAAGTTTCGCGTGGTCGGCGCCATCATGGGGGGCGGCGCCGATTGAGGTCCGCCGAACCCAAAGTTGGCGGACGAGGACGACGCCGCCGAAGTGCCGAACGGATCGAAGCTGGTGGAGGAGGACGAAGAGGAGGAAGGCGGAGCAGAGACCGTGGACGGGGCGAACGGATCAAAGCTCACGGACGCGGCAGGTGCGTGTGATGCAGCAGACGGCGAGCCGAACGCATCAAACGACGCCGAGAACGGAGCGGACGAAGCCGACGCCGACGCCGGCGGCGCCGAGGTGAAGGCGCCGAACGCGTCGGGCGACGATGGGGCCTGTGGCGCGGGCGCACTGGAAAACGCGCCCCACGCGTCCGACGAAGGCGACGACGAGCTGCCACCTCCGTTCGACTTTGGCGGCGACGCAAACGCGTCAAACGCTGGTGCAAACGACGACGAGGAAGCGGCAACGGGTGAGCCAAAGTCAAGCAGATTCGGAGCTACACAAATGTATCATTCACAGTGAGCATCATGAAGGGTCCATTGGAATAAGAAATGTTGATAAATAAGAACGCACCGGCCGACGAGCTCGCGCTTGCTGCTGCTGCCCGGCGACTGCTGCTGCTGCCATTGACGCGACGCCCGCTGCTCGTGCTGCTGCTGCTCGTACTGGTCGAGGACGAGGACGTAGTAGCGCCGTCCTCGTCGTAGAACGTGCGGTCGTTGTACACCTTGTCGATAAAGCGCTTGTAGACGTCCACGTGGTCGCCTTCTTGCGGCTTGCGCAGCCGCTTCTCGTCCCAGTGGGCGAGCCAGACGCGCTTGGCCGCGGCGTTGCCGCCGCCGCGGTCGTCGCGCAGCGCGTCGACGTCGTCTTGTGACCAGTTAGACATGGTCACGCTCTTGACGCGGTGGCTAAAGCTCTGGTGGGCCGACTTGCAGTTGCTGCAGACAAACGTGCGGAACTTTTCGCAGACATTGCCGTGGCCAAACTTGTTGTACGCGTCGCAGTTGGCGCAGCTCTTGTTGGCCTCGAGCTTCTTGAGCGCGTTGAGTTCGGCCTCGGCCATGGCGTCGGGAGGGGGATCAAAGAGAGAGAGAGAGAGGAAGCGAAGGCGCGAGTCAGCACGGCGCCGAGGCGGAGGGGGGAGGAAACTGACGTCTTAGTTTGGTGAGCTCTTCACTTCCCTCGTGAGAGTGACAGTGCCAGTTATAGAGTTCAGAACTCTACGGGTTCTCACTGAACCCGCTTGGAGTTGACCTACAAAACCTGACAAGATATAGCATGTCAATGTAGGAAAAGATCGGGTCGGGTAAGTTTAAGTACACTGCAATGGAACCGGCCCGTACGACCTGGCATCGGGAGGTGAAAATGGCTTCACAATGAGTGTTGAGCTTCACTATTCGTGGCGACTAAGATGCCAACGACGACGAGCCACAGAACCTACGAGGGGTCACGTACGCGCTGGAAGTACCCACGGCCGCTCTGCTGGAATGAACCAACAGCATGATCAGAACCAGACAGACCATATCAAAAAGAGATGTTCACACGTCACAGATTAATGCGGATTATGCAGAGAGCACTGCGGCTCAAACGAGTGCCAAGTGTTCATCCTCGGTCTTGTCGATGTCTTGTCGTGTGCTTAGCAGTAGTAGAACCCGCCAGAGCCGAAGCCGAGACCACAGCCGCCGCCGTACAAGCCCGCACCAAACGTGTTCCAGTAGCCCAGTGGGTAGCGGTACCCAAGTCCCCAGCCCAAGCCGCCAAAGCGGCCCAGCCACTGCTCCTTGTCCTTGAGGGCCGCGTCGGCGTCGCCTTCCTTCGGGTACGCAATCATCGTGCGGTACATGGACTCCTCACTATCCGTCTTGGTCACCTGACCAACGTTGATCGCCGCCGCCGGCAGCACGGC
>JAADWA010000905.1:0-12426 GCA_023335935.1 Pythium phragmiticola
CTCTTGGTCACGCTTCACCACGTCCTCGACCTTCTTACGCATCGCGAGTCGGTCGTTCTGCGTGAAGACCAGGTTGCTGCGTGCGATGAAGACGTTGTTGTCCGTGGCGAGAGTGTTCTTGTTGAGCAGCGCGGTCGCGCGATTGAGAACGTCCTTGGACGCGATGCGAATGTCGGTGCCAGCGGTCGTCATCATGGGCGAAGTCTGCGCACCCATGACGTTGACATCGGCTGCGAGGGTGGTCGACGTGGCGACGGTGGCGATAGCAGCAGTGATAAGCGAGACCTTCATGACTGGCTGGATGATGAGAGAGAGGCTGGGTGGTGGTGTGTGGGGTGGAGAAGACTTGAGCTTGGGTTGGCGAGTCGCACAATGAGCCATTGAGTGGGAAGGCCTGGATCCCTCCACTTGCACTGCCTCCTGGTTGGAGAGAGTTTCTTGGAATTCCGCGTACCCGTCGCAGGTGGCACATGAGGACTGGCGTATGCGGACACCTTTCGCTTGTGAAGTGCCAGGAAACTCTCCCGATTCCACCGTTAGTCGAATAGGAGGGGGTAACGTTAATACCAACGTCAACTGTGCCAAGTGCTGTCACTCTTCTTCAACGTCGTTCAGAGAAAAAACTTTTCGAGTATCACGATCCCCTGCTGTGCCTTGATCCACACTACGCCACACACGATTTCGACTTTGGTCCAATAAACCACGACATGTATTTACCTCATAATTTCGTACCGGGTGTCGACTGGTGGGTGGTCTAATGTGAGGACGATGGAGGTGCCAGCTTGAGCAGTGCCCGCAGCGTCTCCTTCGGATCGCGTGCGTATCCTTTGAATTCGCTACCGTGGTAGGCGTCGAATAGTTTCGATTTCTGGATCTCGGCCTGGAGTGCCAGACGATCAATACTTTTCATCGAGTCCTGAATCACAAGTAACTACAGATACTGTTAGCATTTTACTTCGTTGAAAGGGAGAGCAGCTCCAGCAAAGCACGTACCCGTTGAGCGGTTGTCTCGACTTCGGAAATGGCCGCGCGTTGAAGATTCCCAATCTCGGTCGTCACGGTAAGCTCCACGTGCTTGTGTTCAGCCGTCGCGACGTTCTCTTTGCTTGGCGTCAGTGCGTCCAGCGTGGTTCGCATGGTCGTCCACTGGGTCTCCTCTTTCTCGAGTTCCTTGATGCGCGCGTCGTACGACTCGATCATCGCCTTGAGACGCGCATTCTCGGGGTTCGGGACCGTCTCCATCGTCTGCGACGGCGGATGCTCCGTCAAGAACTCGGCCACGCCCACCTTGACTGCCTCCAGACTCTTCTCCGCTAAACAGATAACCCATATTAGAAAGGAGCGATCAAACCCTCTTAAGTACGACGATCCTCTGTTCACGTACTGAGCTGGAGAATATCGGTGCGTGCCGCTGACCGAGCAAAGTCGCGCATGGTCTTGCGCATCTCCCGCTTGACCTGGTCGCGCACGGTGTAAAACAGCGACAATTGGTCGGCTGAGAGCTTGTTCCCCTCCACGAGCGCGGCCTCCAACTGCTCGTCCTTCTCCATCTGCGCCTTGCGCTTGGCGATTCGCTGACGCTTCTGCTCTCGCTCGCGTGCACGCTGTTGCTTCTGGGCCAACGCCTCGGACACGTGGGCCGCGTCCACATCGGCGTCTTCTGTGGGTTTGTCCGACATGCGTACGCGGAACGCAAACGCACTGGAGGCCGTCGCGGTCGACGCCGCCGCCGACGCACGGGCCGAGCGGTCCGCGGCGTCTTCCTCGTGGCTCGTCGCCTCGAATACAAAGCCCTGGCGCACGGTGCGGCTACTAACGCAGTACCGTTCCGTTGATAAGCACACAAGAGAGACTGGATGCTCATGCAGGGAAACGCACCGTTTGGATCGCACTTTGTCGGCCGCCGCGTCGCCGTTGGGGTTCCGCCGACGGCGCCGCTTCTCGCGCTTGACGACCATGGGCGTGGAGGGCACAAAGACGCCCATAGGCGCGAGCGAGCCCGACGCATTCGGATAGGCACTCATAGTCGCGACCGCCATACTCATACTGGTGTCTCCCCCCTCTCTTGAATGACGGACTGACTGACTGACCGAGAAATGACGATTTTCAGAAAAAAGACTGGAGACAAGAAAACCGGAAAAATCCAAAAATTCAAAATATTTGGGCGCGAAACAATACCTCTAGACTAAGTTCGGTTCGAATTTTACAACATGACGAAAAGCAAATTTAAGAAGAGTGAGCTAAGTTCGATGGCTTCAGTTTGGGATCTCATTTGTTATCACTTGGCGTCAGCTCCGTTTGCCGAGGCAGTGCCACTGGGTCCTGAAAGCGTCGCCCCCTTCCCCAATCGATCACAGACGATCGTGATGTGTTTCTTGAGCTTCTTGGTGTCGTCGCCCATTGCTAGATCGTACGTGGGCAGTATATTCTGGGACGGATCTTTGCTCTGGGCTGCCGGCTGCTTGGCCAGCAGCGTACGCAGCAGCTCGGTCATGGCGGCGTCTGTGCGCTCTTCCCACCCTTGGCCATCCGCAGCACCCGCGTCATTATCACCAACGTTTGGAGACAAGTACGACTCGAGTAATCGAGCGCTGTCGTCGTCCAGTGTGAACCGAAATCGGATCAGCATGAGAATCAGACGCACGCAGCAGCCCAGTCGATTGGACGCGAGCTGCAGCTTGGCGTCAATACTCTCCATGCGGTGGGACAGCGCAATGAGCTGCTCGTACGTGCCGTGGAGAAGCACGTCGAGGCACTGGATTGGCGACGGATTCCGGTCTTTGTAGCGCACAAGCAGCCGCTTCTCGATGACGCGAAACTGGTGGGCTCGGTCGTTCAGCTCGGCCGAGATCTCGAGCTTTTCTTTCCGGCACGCAAAGTGATTGTCGATCGTGCTGAAGAAATCCGCGAGTGGCAGTGGCTCTTGGTAAAAGATCTCAACCCCCGACGGCTCCTCACCCGCGTCTTTTGCTCCAGCAGAGGCCTGGCCCTGCGTAAAGTAGCGCTTGAGCCGCTCGACCAGTTCGTTCGAGACCATCCATAGTGCCTCGAGTTCATTCGACTGGATGCGGTACCGTCCGGCATTTTTGGACACGAGAATCGTCGCCTCGACGCCGTTGTAGTACTGGAAGCTCATGACGTTCGTGCCCGAGCCGCCCACGACCTGCTTGGCCCACTCGGGCGTACAGAAGGGCTGGTGGAACATGTCGTCAAACAACTGCGTGAGCTCGACCGGGCCCTGGTTGGTCTCGAGTGTGAACTTGAAGGTGCTCGACTTGACTGGTGGCACGAGCAGGCACGCCATGCACATGGGTAGCCTCACGCAGCTCTGTGAGACTCGCGGCTGGCCAGTCTCGAGCGTATACGCCGCCGAGACGTCGAGCTCCAGAGAGGATGGCATGGCCGCAGGATTCGGCCGCACAATGACGGGAATGATAAGTGGCGTCGACGAGCGACCGTCGATCGAGTCGATGACCATTGACGGCTCGCTGACGGTGACGTTTTCCGGTGCGAGAATCGACAGCGTGACGTTCTTGACGCTTGCCGCGCCTGTGAAGGTCAAGTAGACTCGCAACGTGAGCTGTGCGCCGCTGCGAGAAGAGGAATCGTGGTGGTTGGACGCCGCGCCGCCACCAGCTCGCCGCGTAAAGTCCTCATTCCCTCCTCTTCCCCCACCACTGTGGTCCTGGACCGTATCGAGAATCGCTGGCACTTGCACACGCACGAGGACTCTCTCTTTCGGCTCGGTGCGTCGCTCGCCCTGTGCGCGTCGGATCACGTTGAGCAGCTGCCGGTGCTCTTCGTCCATCTCTTCGTAGTTCACTTCCTTGGCATCGGCCGCGACTACCGACGTCGACGGCGGGTCCGTGCCCAAGTAGTTGACGCTCAGCGCGCCGTCCGAGTCTAGGCTCACAATCATACCGTCGGTGCGACCGTACTCTCTGACTTTCATCGCCACGGGCACAGTGGAGGCCCATGCCGACCATGCGAGCGTCTTCTCCTTGTACACGGCCCAGAGCTTGGTGTGGCTCGCGACAAGCAGGTTTTCCATCATCCCGGAACTGGTACCATTGCTGGAGGGCTCCCGCGGGAAGAGACACATGGTGGACGGGTGGTACCCGAGCCGCTTTTGCAGCACGATCTCCCCGTGGGGCTTCACGCCGAAGAGCGTCGACTCACCGAGTACTACAATATCAAATGATGTCGAGGTTTCCTGGGCAAAGCAGCGTCCGACACGGATCTCGACGATGGTCTCCCCGAGGTTGAGCTTCCAGTCCGAGTGGATCGGCTTGGGCGTGTTGTTGGTTTTCTCGTCCTCGTCGAGCGCGCTATTTTTCTTCTTCTTCATGGACGCTGACGCGAGCACTTGGTACCGATAGCACTCGAGCTGGAGGTCCGACGTCGCTGCGACGATCGCGTCCATGCCCGGGGCGTAACACAGCGGACCGGGCACAAAGCTATTGTTGAGCGGCACCAAGAATGCGAAGCGATCCTGCTCAAAGAACTGGAGCCGCCCATCGAGCGACTGCACGCAGAGGTGGTCGCGCTCCGAGGATCCCCGAGAGGAGCCACTGCCAAAGGCCCCACTGACCATGTTGTAGGCAGTGAAGTGCTGGCCGTCAATACCCAGGCGGTGCTCGTACTGCAGTGAGACCTTGAAGTAGCTCGCGTGCACGCCATTGCCGCCGACTCCTTCCACTGTAAGCACGCAGAGGCGACGCGGGTGCAGCACGGCCAAGGCGAGAACGCGCTGTTGACTATACCAGCAGCATCTAGAAGTCAGAAGAAAACTCCGCTTACCAATGGGTGAGCGCAAAAGTGACAGTACGGTAAGAAGTAGCCGAGTTCGATTTGCAGGATGGGCTCGCCCAGGCTCTCTTCGAGCAGCAAATGCTCGATCTTGAACTCGTTGTGCGTGGGAAAGTACACGCGCAGTGTGCCATGGAGAGAGCCCGTGACGATCTTGGCTATGCAAAATCACGACAGAGTTTCAGCAGGAATATCCCCGTACGTGCAAGAAGAAACGCGAGGGATACCTTGCCCCGACGCGTCGTTGTCGACGTTGCCCACGACCAGTGCACCGAACGAGTACTCTTCGTCGCGCTCGCTCTTGGTGGCCCACCACTCGCGCACCTGGAACAGCGACATACCGGACTCCACAAGACTGAAGGAGATGGATCAGTGGCGCGTGTGATCGACGGCAAGAACGCCACGCCTTCTCCAAGCGACACTCGTCTGCGCCGCCCACTGGGGTCGCGATCCGCATGCCAGCCCGAGCGTCCTTTCGGGATCTCGTCACTCGCAAAAAGCGCTTTTCTCAGCGCGGGTTATATCGTACCCTGGATTTATCCAAATTACTTGTATCCAACAGGATAAAATGCCGATGAGTCCGATTTTAGCTTAGTTTCGCGCTTCTCGCCAGGAGAAAACGCTTGCGGTTTGTTTGCTGTTTGTGACAAAAGTGTGGGGGCACGACGTGTCACTGCGGAACTCTTTTTTTTTGTTCCGACGGCCGCCCGAGCGAGATCAAGAGCGGGAGCAATCTTTCCTCCTTCCGTCCTTCTTCTCTTCCCCCTCTGACTTGTTCTCTCTGTCCGCGCCATCGTGATTACCCCATCACCGTCCGTGTCATCCTCTCCTCCTCCTCTCGCCGATTTCCCCCAACGTTGGGCGACTCCCCATTCCAATTCTTCCAACGCCAACAAAATTATTCTCTCATGAAGTTGATGAATGCCAACTCGCTCCCGGGCGGATGGCTCGAGTCGGGCCACGGCTCGATCGCGCTGTACGTCAAGGACTTTCGCGACCCGCTCGCGCGCAAGAAGAAGCTCATTCTCAAGCCCTGGGCCTCGGTCAAAGACGTCAAGGACCAGCTCCACGTCGTCTTCAACGTGCCGGCCAACGTCCAGAAACTTTACTTCCACGGCCGCGAATTGCGCAACCACCACACGCTCCAGCAGAGCGGCATTTACCAGGACAATGTCGTGCTCGACTTTGTCGCGCGCCGCGCCGACGGCTTCCACGCGCCGCTCGATGAGAATGCGTCCCCTTCTTCCTTGGCGCACGCGTCCGTCGTCAACATCCATCCGTACGGCGCGCACTTGCTGCCCGTGTCGCTCATGAAGGTGCTCCACCAGTCGCTGCAGGGCATGGCGCTCGGGCTCGCGCCCGTGCTGGCCATGGACGGCACCGGTGGGACCTACTTCCTCAAGGACCCGAGCCACCGCAACGTCGGGTGCTTTAAGCCGCAGGACGAAGAGCCATTTGGACCGAATAACCCGCGCGGACTCGTGGGCGTCATGGGCCAGAGCGGCCTGCGCCGGGGCATCCTCTCGGGCGAGGCCTGTGAACGCGAACTCGCCGCCTACCTCCTCGATCGCGACCATTTCGCGGGCGTCCCCGCGACGTCCCTCGTCGAGGCACGGCACCCCGTCTTCCAGTACGAAGAGCTCGCGAGCTGCGACTACAAGATGGGCTCGCTCCAGGAGTTTGTCCGCCACGACGACGTCGCGAGCGACTTGGCGCCGGCCCAGTTCAGTGCCCACCAAGTCCACAAGATCGTGCTGTTGGATATGCGGCTCGTGAACACCGATCGCAATGACGCCAACATTCTCGTGCGCAAGCGGCGGCACCCGACGACGTCCAGTGTCGAGTACGAACTGATCCCGATCGACCACGGGTACTGCCTGCCGCAGTACCTCGAGATTGCGTGGTGCGACTGGTGCTGGTTCAATTGGCCGCAGCTGCGCGAGCCCCTGAGTCCAGAGGACAAGGCGTATGTCATCGGACTGAACCCCGTGGAGGACGCCGATCGACTCGCACGCAAGATTCCGCTACGGAGAGCGTGTCGCCGCAACATGGTGATCGCCGGGACGCTCGTGCAAAAGGGCGTGAAAGCCGATTTGGTGCTGTATGAGATTGCCAAGATTATGTGTCGAGAAGACCTGGATGCGCCGTCGACGCTGGAGAGACTCTGTCTCGAGGCGTACCAGCTACTGCTGCAACGGCACCGCACCAAGGGCCAGGAGAATGGAGGAGCCGGGACGAGGGAGAGCCTCTCGTCTGCTCCTCTGTCTGGCGACGAGGCACCAGTACTGGCGCTCCACGCGAATGGCTCCGCAGACAAGGACGCGACCGGCTCCAAGTTTGCCAACCTTCGTATTTCGACATCGGATCTCGGGCCGGATCATTCCCACGACAATAGTTCCCCTCACGGTCAAAACAACAGCGGCGCGCGGTCGCCACCGGGCTTCTGGGCGAGCTACACGCCCTTCAGCACGCGCGACGGCCGCGAGCCCAAGAAATGGTCCTGGGCCGACGACAGCGACGACGACGAGGACTATACGTACCTCCCGTTCCAGCCGCTGGCCGCGAACGCGGGTGCGTCGACGCCACCAGCACTAGGCAGTCGCCAGTCGAGCTTTGTCAAGTGGGACGACCTGGCGGCCAACGCACTGACGTGCGCCGCCGAGGGCGTGCCTCGCAATGGGAAGAAGCACAAGATCCAAGACGACGATGATGATGACAGGGCCTCGGTCGTGAGCTCGACGTTTGGCGACAAGAACGACAAGGACGAGTTTGAAGTGCTGAACGACGCGCTGGACGCCAACGTCCAGGACGAACGACTCTTTCTCAGTATTTTAGGACGGTTACTCGACGACAAGATCAGCGAGTGCGTGCGGCAGCAACAGATTGGCTCGAGTCGACAACGAAACGAATAGATCCATCGACGAGCTCTGTGGATTCTTATTCTAGAGAGGACGACACTGTAGGCATCGTGAGCTTTCGCAGCACTTGGTGGACACGCACGACGGACCGCAGCTTGGCCAGGCGCAGGTGCTTTTTCTTGTCCTTGAGCTTGACCTCTTCGCTGGGCTTGAAGAGCTCCACAGGTTCTGGTAGGTGCTGGTCGCGAAAGAACGCTGCCCAGTCATCCATGGAGATCCCCAGCACGCGTCTCAAAAAGGTGAGGATCTGCTGGACATGGGAGATCGCCACGTCGTCGGCGTGGAGCAGCCGCACGAGCTGGAAGAGCTCGTCGCGCGCGAACGCGCGGCCGTCGCCCGCCGTCGAGCGGATCACGTCGAGACAGAAGAGCTCGGCCGGATGGAACCCGCGCGGCTCGCGGCTCGCCAGCAAGTGGCGCAGCAAGTCCGGGTGCCAGCGATAGGACGCGACATTGTGCATGCTGGTCTCGACACGGTCGAGCTCGGCCGCGCTTCGCATGTGCGCGACGTCGAGTTCCCATTGGGTACGGATGTCCAAGTGGCGGAACTTGGCCTCGAGGCATGTCCGGCGGTCCTGGTCGAGCACGAGCAGCGCCTCGGCCAGTGTCTGGGCCTGTGTGTGCTTGGCAGTCTCGACGGCCTCGACCGTCTTCTGGAGCTTCTCGATGCTGTGGAGTTTGGGTGGCGAAGGAGAAGGAGGACACGCGTCGGGCATGCTCAGGGAGTACGAGGCCACGGCCCGCGCGAGTGCGTCGCTGTCGGGATCCAGCGGGTCTGTCGGAGTGGAGACGTCGGGCTCGAACGACCCAGTGGCTGTACTACCGCGGCGAGCCGACGGTGCCAGCACGACTGAGCCACGGTGCGACTGGATGCGGTTCCGCTTCATGGGGGAGGCAGGCGACAGCGCCTCGATCGACTGGACCGTGCGTCCCGTCCTCGCGGAGGATCCAGTGGCCGAGCGAGGAGACAGTGGCTTCCGAGGCGACTCGCTCATCGTGGACGCGCGGGACGAGACGAGCGAACTGCGCAGCGGCAGCCGTTCGTCGCGCGCCTTGGCCTTGAACTCGCTCAGTGTCGGTAGCAGCTCGAGTCGCGATCGCTGCAGCTCGCGGGTCGTGTACGGGAGATACAACCGCGAGCCCCCCTCGTCACTGGCGTTAAGCCTGTGGTTAGTACGTCCAGTAGTCGGCTTGTCAGGCAGACGATAAGGGAACCCGTCCAGCACGTCTTCGCCCTCGTCGCTGTCTCGTTCATCCACCGGCTTTAGCGACGGGGAAGATATCCCCGTGGCTCTGTGGGTGGCAAGATCTGACTGGTACTTCTCCCGCGCACTGTCGTACTTGCGCTTGAGCGACAAGAGGTCCGTGGAGACTTCGTTTTTGCTCGACGGGATCGCGCCGAGAAAGTTCTGTCCGTTGCGGACAAGCTGCAGCCGCGCTGCCCCGTTGTGGACGGCGCCTCGTAGGAGCAAGAACGACGCATCGACGTGCTGCGCGGGTCCATGGGCCCGAGGCGATGGTGACGGACTGTGGGTGCCTCCAGGCGAAGTGAGAGAGGCCGACGCTCCGTCTCGACAGAGCCGCAGCAGTGTCGCGTGGACGTCGTCGTTCTCCTCCTCCTCTTGGAGGTGCTGGGGGATCGTCATAGGGTGATGGGAGCGTCTCAGTCCACGCGTCTTGTCGGGTGAGTATTGGGCGATGCTGTCCTGGAGCTTGAGCGCGAGCTTGACAAGCCGGTCGTCCGGCGGCCGCTTGCGCAGAGAGCGAGGAAACATGTCGAGCACGTGGACAGCCGGCGGGGGCTTGGCCTGAGGTGATGGGTCCACCGACGCGGCGTCTCGCGAGCCAGCAGTCGCGTCCTTGGAGGAGGAGGAGAACGCTGCTGGCGTCTCACGAGAGGCCTGGGGATCGCCGTGGAGCCGTGGCGAGCACTTGAGCCCGAGGTTCGGATTGCCCAGCGGTCGGTATGGCTCGCCGTGCGGACTGCGCCAGCCACGCAAGAACGACGACGGCTGCTCTCCGCCAAGACCCACGGTCTCATCAGCAAGAGGTAGGGAAAGCGTGATGCGGTCGTACCTGCGGGTCCGCACCGTGCGGTCAATGCGGGGCGTCCTGTCCTGGCCATTCGCTGTGAGGCCGCCGCTGGGATCGCCTGGTGCCAACCGGGGAAGGATCGCCTCGGCCGCATCGCTAGGGGCTTCTTCCCCGACGTGATCGCGATGGGTACTCGTGGTGAGCTGAAGGCTGCTGTGCACAGACGCCTGACGCCTGGGCGACGACGGCGCCACTTTCTCCATCACAGATTCCCCAGCCTCTTCATAGAAGGAGAAGGACTCGAGGCAGGCAATCACAGATTCACAGGGGACCAAATTAGACTCGACGAGAAAGGACTGAGGCAGGAACGCGACAATTTGGACACCATCAGTTCTGAGTCAGGGTGGTATGATGACGATGCGAGGCGAGGCATCAACAGGTTGATCCACGGTCTCACCAAATAGAACACGAATAGCGCGTAGACCGGCGGCGGCCGTGAGACTCTCCCTTTCGGCGTATGCACAGACTCTGCAGAATTCAAGTCCCACCAGTGATTCTACGCACTCCTTTTGCGACAGGATCACGATTGTCCCAGCGCGTGGGACGTCGTGGAATGGAGAAACCGCAAGGAGGCCGCGCTCATGAGGCGATCTCCCTTCTACCTACTGAATACTGAGTTCAAGTGAACGTGACTGAGGAAGAGCCGTCACTCAATCGCTTCTGATTGGCTCAACCCAAAGTCTCACATGCTCTGTCTGCTTGTGGATCGTCTCAGAGTGAGACTCCCTCCGAGCGTGTCCCAACAAAGGCCGGGCGATCGACGCACGCCCCATGACAAAACTGCGACCATATCTAGAGTCAAAGGAAGACACTGTCGCTCCCGGGGTCGACAGTACAGTCGTGTTCGTACATCTGACCATGACAATCCAGCTGCTTCGCTCGACCACGGAGGCCCAAGAACTCAGGGTACAATAAACCCAGCCGCTTGGGCATCCGACGACCAGCTCATTCAGTTTTCCATCTTCCACGGGCGTCTCACCGACTCCACCTTCCCCCATCAGCTCTATTTAAAAACTGCACACACACACAGAATACACATGCGTGGGTTTCTGATGCCGTTCGCAATGGCGACCGTGGCCATGCTTGCCGCCGACGCCGCGACGCCCAAGATGGACGGCTGGTTCCCCTGTAACGACGTGACATTCGCCGAGGAAGAAGACCCGAACGCGGCGTCCGGTTCGGGCCCAGGCGCGTCGCAGCTGCGCGCCGAGTGCGCGACCTTCAAGGCGCCGCTCTGCTACGACGGCATCTGCGACAGCAACGCCACGACGTCCGAGATCGACATTTTCGTCAAGCGCATCAAGGCCGTCGCGCCCGGAAAGCCCAATATTTTCTTCATGCAGGGAGGCCCCGGCGCCGCCTCGCCCGCCAGTACGTCCTTCCATCTTCTAATACCTTGGTCTCTTCAGAGGATCTAATACTCGTTGTTGCTGGTATTACTACTTGTAGTGGAGTCGGCCATGACGGGGATCTATGCGCTGCTCAGTGGCAACGTCAACGTGTACACGATGGACCACCGTGGCACGGGCCGTAGCACCAAGCTCGACTGTGTCGCCGCCCAGGCCATGACCAGCGCGTCTCCGGGCGGCTCGACGATCGACCCGTCCGAGGTTGCGAGCTGCGCGGCCGATCTCGAGATCAAGTACGGCCCAGACCGATCGGCCTTTTCCATCACGAGCGCCGCGTCCGATCTCAACCTCTTCATCACGAGCTTCCTCAACGACTCGACGACGTTTGTCTACGGCGTGAGCTACGGCACGGCGCTCGTTGAGCGGCTCATGCACTTGAACACGACTGGAATAAGTGGCTACATTCTCGACGGGATCAGCACGACTTCGGGCTCTGATGTCAAGAACTTTGAGTACTTTTCCAAGTGGGACACGGACTACAATGAAGTCGCGCAGTACTTTCTCTCGTTCTGCAGCAAGAACGCCGACGACTGTGGGAACTACTTCAAGGACGCGCCCGTCAGCGACACGCTCAAGACACTCACGGCGAACCTCGACTCGCCGCAGTACAAATGCTCGGCCCCTGCGGACGCCATGTTTGCCGCACTGTACAGCTACACGCCGGGAAGCGTGCCGCCGTCGCAGTCGCTGCGCATGTTCCTGGGCACGCTCTTTGCCGATGCCAAGCTGCGCATGCTCATTCCCGTGGTCACGTACCGGCTCACGCGATGCAACGCCGACGACGTCAAAGTGCTAAGCCATCTCGTGGCTCACTACGCGGCTGAGTCGAGCCAGCCGGACGAGAGCGACCAGTACGAGTCGGATCTCACGTACAAGCTCATTGTGTACTCAGAGATGTGGGAGACCCCCACGCCGTCGAGCGAGACCATGGCTGCGCGGTTCCTTGATACGACCGTGAGCAGCGGCTCGGCTGGCCAGGTCGAGACGTACTGCGTCTTCTCCAAGGAGAACTCGCCCGGCTGCAAACAGTTTGCCAACGAGACCAACTACAAGGCGTCGCCGCTCATCTATAAAAAGGACAAGTACTGGAACGTCGCGGCCTCGCCACCGTCGGACGTGAGCGTGCTGCTCATGAGCAGCAAGATGGACCCGCAGACGCCGCACAAGTACGCCGAGTACTTGCTCGCGGCACTCGAC
>JAADWA010000906.1:0-12420 GCA_023335935.1 Pythium phragmiticola
ACTTTTTGAGAAACTGAAAACAGGACTCGTCTTCTTTTGTTTTAAACTCTCTAGATTTGCAACGCTTGTCCTCAAAAGCGTACTGGAAGTATGTGAGTTGTCAAATTTGGGGGTGCGTAACTATTAAAGGCGCGGACTGTAGCCAGGTTTTGCATAATTACAATTGTGTGCACACACCTCTTCCTTGTCGAACATAGTGTGGGACACACTAAAGTACTATTATCGGTCTCATTCTGCGACCACTGGACCGCTGACTGAAACGGACGCGTCAACAGTTCCTTGTGCCAACTGTTTTGACCACGGCTGCCGTCAGATTCACCACCTCTGGATTGGCCAACGAAATGGACGCCAACGCGCCAACACCAACCAACGCCAACAGGTTCCAACCAAAAAGCACCATGGGCAAGAAGGCCAACGCCACCAAGAAGCCCAGCGATGACAAGAAGCACAAGTCATCGCTCGCGTCGCTGACGCTGCCGCCGTCACCAGGAGGAGCCGAAAATGAGCATGCGCTTCTGCTCGACAAGGAGCGCGCGCCAACGCCCTGGGAAGAGGCCGGCGCGATTTGGAGCATGGGCTGGAAGGTCTCGCTCGCGACGTTTTGTCGCATCTCGCTTTCGACAATCAGCACGGCCTTCCTCGGCCATCTCGGTTCGAACGAGCTTGCCGCAAGCGCGCTCGCTGGGATTTGGACCAACGGCGTCCAGATTGTGATCTACGGGTTTGCGGTTTCGATTTGCACGCTGTGCGGGCAGGCCTACGGCGCGAAGAACTACGAGCTCGTGGGCATTTGGCTCCAGTTTGGACTGATCATGCTCTCGCTGCTATCGATTCCCGTGATGATTTCGTTCTTCTACGTCGACAAGATTCTGAGCTTTGTGACTGACGACATTGCCGTGCTGCAACTCGCCGACACGTACGCAAGGTACATTACGCCTACGGTCGTACCGCAGGCGGTCTACTGTGCGCTTCGCCAGTACCTACAAGCTCAAGAGATCGTCATGCCGGCGACCATTATCGCCGTGCTCAGCGTGGGCGTCTGTCTCGCCAGCAACTACGTCTTTATTTACGGCATGGGGCCAATCCCAGCGCTCCATTTCATCGGCTCACCCATCGCGCAGTGTGTCGCGTCTTTCTTTCAGCCGCTTGCATTGTGGGCCTATGCGTTTTGGTACAAGGGGTACCACAAGAAGACCTGGTACGGCTTCCGCGCCAAGGAGTGTCTCCGCTGGGACCGTATCAAGCTTTTCGCATCGTTGTCGTTGGGCATGACGCTGAATATGGCGCTGGACGAGTGGGTCTACAACGCCATGTCTTCAGTCGCCGGCAGTCTCGGTCCACTCAATCTCGCAGCCAACAGCGTCATGTTCAACCTCTGGGGATTGATTTTCGGTGTCTACTGGGGCATGGGCCTGCCCACGCAAGTACGCGCGGCGAATTTCCTTGGCGCGAATCGCCCCGAGCTCGCCCAGCAAACGCTGCGTGTGGGCTTTGTATTGGGCGCGATCGCCGCCGGTATCTCAGCGTTTTTCGTCTACTTCTACCGCGCCTCCATTATTTTCTTCTTCACACCGGACCCAGAGGTCGCCACGGTTATTGAGCACACGCTTCCGGTGTTTTGCACTGCCGTTTTCGTCTCAGGACTGCACATAATTTTGGCGGCAGTCGTCGAGGCCATGGCGCTGGCGTCAACACTCGTGTGTATCACCGCGACGGGTTCGTGGCTGGTTATGTTGCCAGTGTCGTATGCACTCGGTATCTCACTGCAGCAAGGGCTTCGAGGACTTTGGTGGGGCAGCGTGTGTGGTGAGACCACCAAGTTTGTGCTCATGGCTGGCGCGCTCTGTCGTATCGACTGGAAGGCCATGGCGTTGCGCGCCGTGCGGCAGTCGGAGGGCCAAGTGTTGGACGAGCAAGAAATGAAGGAAGACGTCGCGATGCGGACGTCATTTATGGGCGCAGCGACGCCGACGATGGTAGGCATGAGCCCCGTCGTCACGGCACTGTCGACGCCCAAGCAAGCCCACGCCCATCGCCACCGCAATGGCGAGGATCTCGAGAACGGCATGAAGGACCGGAGCCTGTCGTATGGCAGTTAATTGGCTCTTTCCATATGTGAGGATACGACCAACGGAATCCATATATAAGGAATAGAAAGTGAAAGCTTCCGATAGAGCGCTATCTGATCTTTCGCGTCCCTTCGGGCGAAGGGGGGGGAAAATATCGAAAGATGTGGAAGCCCACACTCATATCGAGGCTGGCTCGAACGCGTGTTGGCGTTGGATTTAAACTTGGTGAAGAACACCAACAAGAGAAATCCAACAGCGAGCATGTACGTCACGCGGCGCTTGCTGAGATCGACGCTAGAGGAGACAGCGGCTGTCAAGCAGGAGTCGGCCGATGCGAGTGAAGAGGCCTCGATGGTTAGTCCATGCAAGCGGCGGCCGCTTTTGCAAACCAACGCGGCGCAAAACAAGCGACGAACAGCCAACAAAGCCAACAAATCGAAGCCCCGACAAAACAAGAATCGAGCCAACAAGCCTAACAAAAGCGGCAAGCGCGATGCAGCAGCAGTGGGAGCATTGCGCGGCACGGGGCTACTCATCGATGCACGCGATTCGGAGGAGCGGTGGTGCGAGGCCAAAATCCTGGACCTCAATGTTGCGACCAAGAGCGTGTTCATCCATTACGTCGGCTGGAACACGCGATACGACTGTTGGCTCGAGGCCAAGCATGTCGCGGCCCACGGTAGTCACACCAAAGCCAAGCCTCAGCGCGGCATTAGTTGGAATGGAGAGGATTCTCTCTTTAGCGATCCCACGGTTCCCGACAAACCAACAACACCAGCGTTGGTGACCGCGTCGAGGAGCACGAAGAAGAATCAACGTTCAGCCGACAACGAATCCCACGCTACCAAGACTACCAGCGCCTCGACGTCACCAAAGACATCTAAACAAGCGCCTCGAAGCCGCGCAGCTGTCACAATCAAAGTTGCCGTGGATGCCGTCGACGAAGAGACGAACCAGAAGTTGCGACGCCGATCCCGTCACGACAAGATCGACCTCGAGCTGGATATGGACGTGCAAGGGGATTCTACCAACAACGAGGCCAAGACGCCAACAAAACGCTCGCCAACAAAGCACTCGCCAACAACCAAAAAGGCCAAGCCACCGTCCATTGCTACGACCACGTCACCAACACCAACACGCAAGCCGTCCCCTAGACGTGTGGATGTCAAGAGCGATTCGACTGGTGAGTCACAAACGACGGTTCCACTGGTGGCTTCGCTACTGCAGTCGCCAACGGTCGGAATGTCGGTGCTTCGACGCAGCGCGCGTGCGGCACGCGAGACGCAGAGCAAGAAGCGAAAGAAGGACGAGGAGGACGATAGTGATGAAGAGTACAAAGAAGAGGAGGAGGAAGATGATGACGACGATGAAGACGACGATGAAGACGACGACGAAGACGAGGACGACGATGAGCTGCCTGTGCGACGCACCAGCAGCTCCAATGGCAAAGCACGACGAGTGGGATCATCCTCAGCCTCGGCATCCCCGTGGCGGAGTGGCAGCGCCGTGATCACGCAGTGGCAAACGGATCCAGCGTACGTGGCGACCCGGGATCGACTCGCCACGATATTCCGCCATCGCGTCCAGCAGCGTGGCGAGCTCACTGGAGACTTTCAGGGGTCATTCCAACAGGGCGTGTCCGGATCCAGTGCGGCGTCGACTCCACGATCGCTCCAAGAGGATGCCGGCGCCTCAAGCATGAGTCATGAAGCCAAAGCGCCCAAGAAAAAGAAACCCAAGAGTGCGCAATGCGTCATGGACGAAGAAGAAAAGGCGGCGGCGGCACAGTATTACTATGCGCAACACTACTACCACATGCAGGCGTATCAATACCATCAACAAATGTACCAGCAAGCGCTCATGGCCCAACAGCTTGAGCTCCAGAAGCGAGAGCGCTTAGCTGCCGAGCGTCAAAAGAACAGCGACGGAGCCAAGGCTGGAGACGAGGAGGAAAAGGAGGAGAAGAGCGAGGAAGAGAAGGAAGATGGCAATGGCGCAGCGAAGCCACCAGCCACGGCGGAGAGTCCTGTGATGAATGGCGGCATCATTGATCCTCGGTTCATTCACGCTCGGATGGACGCGCTCGAGCACCAGAAGCGTATCCAGCTTTACTATCAACACTATGCTCAAGCCACTGAACGCAATCTGCAAATGCTTGCGGCGACACCCGAGTTCTTGAATACCAATGCCAGCCTGTGGCGCCAGCAAGTACTGAGCGATAGTCGCCAACCAAAGGAGGAGAAGCCAACGCAGCCCAAGCCGACGACCGAAGGAGATGACGATGTGGACATGGAAGAAAAGCGGCCGGTCGAGGAGATCGCATCTAGTGAGGCTCCACATGAAAAGCACGACGATACACGACAAGTCGAGAATGGAGGAGAGCATTCAACGGCATCCGAATTGACGACAGGATCTCGAACGATGACGCCAGAAGCGACACCTGAAGCCATCCTGAAGCCTGTGTCTGAGGTGGCGGTGGACAACGGAAGTGCTTCTTCGAGCAGCCAGGAGACACGGGCAGAGGCGGTGATGGGCTCGACGCCAAAGCAAGACGAGACCCAACACTCCGCCGAGACACCGGCGACAGCAAAGTCCGAGGCCGTGCTCTTTGAACTCGTTTTGTAAAGATGGAGTGCGTGTGAAGAAAGATCCGAAAGCAAAGAATAAAAACTCCCCATCATTTGATTTTGAACGGCAGGGGGAACCAACCTGTGTATTTCTCATAATTTACTACTGAAGGACTACAGGAGGAGCTGCACGATCGAGGCCAGGACGACTATCAGCACGACTCCACGCGAGCGGCGCTCGTCGACGGCAGAGTTGCTGGTCGCGACGACCGGTTCGTTGTTGGGTCCTTTAGTGTCATTTGGTGTGAGGCCGAGCCCGCCAGTCTTCATGAGCTCGCGCTTCTTGACATCGATAATCACATCGACGCCGTCTCCCCCGACGGTCGAAAAGTCTCCGCTGCTCGAGATCGCGTTGCCCTGGCCCGCGCCCAGTGACTTGATCTGGACCTTGAGATCGGGCAGCTTGG
Organism: Pythium phragmiticola; assembly: GCA_023335935.1. Classification (NCBI taxonomy): domain Eukaryota; phylum Oomycota; class Peronosporomycetes; order Pythiales; family Pythiaceae; genus Pythium; species Pythium phragmiticola. Next base: position 5,104 of record JAADWA010000906.1, read on the forward strand.
CAATCTCGGCTTCGAGCTCGGACGCCAAAAGCTTAGCATCGCGGACGTCGCACTGGTGGAGAATATCGTCGGCCAGGCGCGGCAGGTTGCGCGTGCTGGACGCGACCTGCGTGCAGCAGTCTGGGAGGTTTTCCATGGCGCGGATGAGCGCGCGCACGCAGTTGTCGGACGCGCAGATGGCGTCGGCATTCTTGCCCTGGAGATAGTCCTCCGTGAGGAACCCGGCCAGCGCGTCCGACGTTGCGCTGCTCGCTACGGTCAGCTTGAGATCCGCGCCACACGACTGGAAGACGGCTTTGTTGGCGTCGACGAGCGAGCTGAGCTCAGACTGCTGCGACTGCGAGCAGACGGCGCCCTGCACGCCACCGACGAGAGCGACGACTAGCATGGTGGTCAACACCGCGGTCCGGCGAGTATACCGGCATGAAGAAGTACAGTCCATGGCTGTCGGGAGAGAGCGAGCGGAAAAGCACCCGAGACGAGAATCCAGCGACCGACTTGTGGCTGTCTGAAGAACTGACTGTGAACACGGCGGCGCGGAGAGCAGAGGAAGGAGAGAGCGGACGACGGACTCGACCAGCGCGCGGAGCGGATGTGTTCGTGTGCAAGGAAGGATAGCACGGAGTGGGAGGGGAGAACGGAAGACCAACCGCACGCCTTACCAACGCTATTGTGGACAACGTCGCGAGACCGTCGCTGTCGCGTCGTGTGTGCCTTTCACCCGACAGGATGGGCCCGTCGCTGTTCCCACCCACATTGAGGAGCTTCCCAGTAATCAGTCACGGCTGACTTCTGTTGGATCGTGTGCCACACCAGATTAAGAGGTGCTTCTATAGCATTTGTATCGGAGGGAGTGACTGTACCACATCATCGAAGGTCACATGGTCGACAACCCTACCCGCACTTTTGCAACAGACTGGACATGCGAACCAGGTGAAACGGAGTAGCGACGGGGCAAGGGGATAATGCGTATTTCCAAATACAGGTAGATCCTTGTACTGCTCAGATCCAAATCAATGCATCAATTCACCCTTTTTTGGCAGTCTAGAGCTTCCTGATCGCGCCCATCCTACCGTTTCCTAAGAAATTGAGCCTTGTCGTCTGACGCCAAGCGACAGAAGCTGTCAACCGTTTCCAAGTTGCACAGCGAATCTTTTTGTACAGTACCATCGCAGCCACCCTATGCCAAGCTAAGCTAATCTTCAATCTACCACCCAAAACCCCAAATCTACACATTCTTTTCACCCAAAACACCAACTGGATTCACCAACACCACTCGCCCCATCATAAAAAAGCGCGGGAAAACGGTCTTCTATTCAGTAAGTTGAAGTGGTCCACGCGGATTCTCAGGGTCAGAATGAGGGAGCGGGTTGTGTGGAAGCAAAAGAACACGTACATCAGACGGGAAGGGAAAGCGGCACGAGCGTCTCCCTCTCTCTCTCCATCCCATCTCTGCGTGAGCATCCGTACACGGCAGCCATGAGCCGAGCGGCCGTGACCATGCCCCGTGGGGCGATCTCCCGGTTTTTAACGCCCAAGCCGGCGGCCTCTAGGAGCGACGGCGAGGAAGAGTGGACGCCGCGGCAACGTCGCCGGCGGCTCGTGGACGAGGACGAGGACGAGGACGAAGACGAGGACGAAGAAGAGGGAAAGACAGATCACGCGCGGCGATATGCCGACGGGGACGATTCGGACCGCGGTTCTCTGAGCGATTTTATCGTCGACGAGGGTGGAAGCGATGACGAGGACGACGAGGACGAGAATGACGACATGGAGGAAATCAGCGAAGCCGAAGAAGACAACGACTTTGAAGAACGACCGCTGAACCGCCCCGCACGTGCGAGTAGTACGAGTACGAAGAGCAGTGGTGTGAAGCAGCCCCGCAAGAAGCGCAAGCGAACAACGACCGACGGCGAGGAACGCCGCGACCAGCGCAGCCGCACGCGGCGCCGCGAGCTCGCAGCGATTCGCGATGACAACGATCTCGATGACCCGACGCGACTCGCTCGTGAGGCCGAGAAGCAGCGCGCGTCTGGTATGCTGTTTGGGCAAGACGAGGTGATTGATGCCGAAGACAATGCTGCTGCCTTGGACGCCCTGTCGGCCGAGGATCAAGTCCCGCTCGTTTGTTTGAACCCACGCAAAGAGGATGGCCAGCCACCGGACGGTCCACTAGGTTCCGAGACGCAGCCCGTGTTCGTTCACCCGGCAGTCTCGGGCAAGCTCAAGAAGCACCAAGTCAAGGGCGCGCAGTTTCTATGGAGCCATGTCGCACCCGAGCCCTCGGGCTTTGGTTGCATCCTCGCAGATTTCATGGGGCTCGGCAAGACACTCCAGGTCATCACAGTCGTGCAGGCGTTTCTCGCACTCAAGCGACGTCGGTCTTCGGACGGTTCCCTGGTCAACCGCCACAAGCACGTGTTGATTCTCGCGCCGACGATTTGTGTCCGCAACTGGGAAGCCGAGATTGTCAAGTGGATTGGCAAGAAAGACGCCAGGAAGCTTGGCGTGCACACGCTGGAATCCAGTCGTGAAAAGAAGATGGTTGATCGCGTCACCATTGTGAAGCAGTGGCACCGCCGCGGCGGTGTTCTTATCATGGGGTACGAGCTGTACCGCATTTTGGTGCTGCAGTCAAGCGGTGAAGAGAAAATTGCCGCGGGCAACGCCAAGCACGCGAACTTGATTCGAGAAGTGTACAAGTGCATCAGTAATCCAGGTCCCGATCTCATTGTCCTGGACGAAGGTCACCGCGTGCGCGACCACAAGTCGAAGCTCGTGAAGGCGCTGTCCCATGTCAAGACGGCGCGACGTATTATCTTGACTGGTTACCCGTTGCAAAACCATTTGGAAGAGTACTGGACCATGGTCAACTTCGCACGTCCGGACTACCTCGGTTCGCTTGAAGATTTCAAGAACCGGTTTGTCAATCCGATTGAAAATGGCCAGTGTGTCGACAGTACCGAGAGCGACCGCAAGCTCGCCCGGCAGCGCGCCTTTATCCTGACGCATGAACTCAAGACACTGGTCCTGCGACGTGACCAAGAGTTTTTGTTTCGCCAGCTGCCGCCCAAGAAAGAGTGGGTCATGCTCTGCAAGCTCACGGAGCCGCAAGCGACACTGTATCGGAAATTTCTCGAGTTTGGTGTCCCGAAACGTGTTGGTGGCAAGATTGATGTGCTCGGTGGGTACCATATCTCGCTGGCGATCTCAAATCATCCGGACGTGTTGGAGGAAACGTATAGGTACTTGGAAGAGGCTGTGCGCAAAGGCACACTCGGGCCAGGGATGCGAAAGCGAACAGGTCGGAGCAATAACGACGACGGTGGTGAGGATGAAGACCTGCTCCAGTATCTCACCGTAGATCTGGGTCAAGCCAGTGGTGGAGCTGCCACGGCGGCAGCATCACGACACGAATCTACGGGACTCTCTGATGAAGATAGTGATTCGATTCTCGAAGCTCTTGATGCGCCGTCGGCTGGTCGAGGCGGGGCAAACCGCGCACCATCTACGGGAGTTGAGCATCGCCTATCGTTTGCACAGGAGTTCATGCAGCAGTACCTCTCGGGCATGTTGGAATCTAGTGGCAAGATGCAGTTGCTCATGGAGATTCTGCGCGAGTGCAAGGCTATTGGCGACCGCGTGATTTTGTTTTCCCAGAGTATTCCAACGTTGAACACGGTCGAGAAGATGATCGCGCAAAGCAACCGTCGCGAGAAGCGCCATTCGAATCGCATGACGTACTTGCGGATTGACGGCAGCACGCCGCAGCAAGAGCGGTTCCGCATGATTGGCCAGTTCAACGATCTCGAAGAAGACGCCGATCTGATCATGATCTCCACCAAGGCCGGTGGTGAAGGCGTCAACTTGTGCGCAGGCAATCGCATTATCATTTTTGACGTGTGTTGGAATCCATGCAACGATTCGCAGTCGATGTGTCGCTCCTACCGCTTCGGCCAAGTCAAGCCCGTCTTTGTCTACCGCTTTGTGAGTGCTGGCACCATGGAGAAGAAGGTGTACGACCTGCAAATCCGCAAGGAAGGCGTCGCCAAGCGCATCGTCGATGAGAAGGCACTCGAACGCAAGTTCAAGACCGCTGATCTGCAGAACTATTTCAACTTGGACGACTTCGAGCAGGCCATGCAGCAACAATCCACTGTGCTTTCGCGCCCTGCACCTGCTGCTACTGCCAACACTACTTTATCCCCAGCAGTCGTGACTGTTGAAGACCTCTCGTCGGACACGTCGTCGGCTGCGACCGAGTCGACCGTCGAGGCTGCACTTTCGGCAACTTCCATATTGTCGACGGCCCCGGGCGGTGATGCCGTGTTGGAAAAGGTGCTCAACAAGATCCAGGACGAGCGACTCGACTGGGTGATCGATTGGTTTGAACAAGAGACCATGTTTGAAGAAACGATCGACGACAATTGCACCGAAGCCGAACAGGAAGAGATTACGTCGAGCTACAGGTACATGAAGGCCGTGCGGGGAATGAGACTGGACGGCAGCAAGGACGGCGTGCTCGTGATGCTGTGTGGCACGTGTCGCATCCCCAACAACATTTACCCAGAGACAATGACCCGCGTGCCCGTGCCCAAGTACATCGAGTGCCAGTACTGCAAGCGCCCGACAGCGACGACCGGTGCGATCCCACACGCACAAGCCCAGGCGAACCCGGCGGCACTGGCGGCAGTTGCCACTGCGGGAGGTACCCCACTGATTGGGTACCCTGGAGCTCGTGGCGCGTACCTTCCGTACGGCATGCAGACTGGTGTTGCCGGTCGTATCGACACGGGTGCTGCGACTTCTGCGGCTCCAGCTGGAGCCCAGTTCGCCGTGGAAAATATGGCACCGCATATTCGCGCCTTGCACATTCAGCAGCAGCTTCAGCAGCAGCAACGCGATCTGCTGCAACAGCAACAAGCCGCGTTGAGCCACGGTGAAGCATTGCGTCGTGAGCTCGAACAAGCTCGACGTGAACGAGAAATGAAGCTCAAAGAACGCGAGACGTGGAAGCTTGGCGACCGTACGTTGCTGGTGCTTCGCCGCGGAATCAACAAGGTCCAGGAGCTGAAGCGCATGGCCGAATCGTGTGGCGCACGGCTCGCGATTGAAGTCAACCCGCAGCTGACGGACATTGTCAGCGGCTTGAGCGTGAAGGAGACGTTGGACTGGCTCAAGCTGACCAAGCTGCCGCGTGATGTGAGTTTCCACAATGAAGCGTGGCTGCGTGACGAGATTGCCAAAGAGAAGGGTCTGCCGCGATCAACGGCAAGTGAATCCAAGCCAGCAGCCTCGACTGGTAGCAGCGCTCCAAACGGGACTGGCTCAACGGCGGGCGGTTCGAGACAAAAGGCGATCGCGATCGATCTGTCCGACTCCGATAACGACGCAGACATGGATGGCGGAAATGGCGTGACGGTAGCTGCAGCAAAGCAAGTAGCTCTTCCTCCTCCTGCTCCGCCCGCTGCCCAGCAGCAGGAAGACGATGACTTCGTTGAGATCATCGATTGAGGTTGACTGAAACGTTTGCCGGTTCTTTTTGTAATCTATTTTTCGATTTTTGACCGCAAGGCGAATCCATTCACCGTGCTGGCTTATCTTTCATCGCGAGTGCCTACTACTGAAGGGAGAGTGAGAGGATGAAAACAACCTCGCGAGAACAGTGATCGTAATTCCTGTACGACAAGACGCAGTTCCGTAGAAAAGAACTCATTAACGTGTTGCTGCTTGTGATAGGAAAAGCATTTGCGTACTGCGTGCGCTCCTCTCAGCCGAGAGTCTCTCTTCAAAGCGCCTGGAGGACGGCGGCGTTGGCCTCGAGCCACTCGACGTGGCTCTGCGGGTCGCGGCCCACAAGCGTCTTGAAGTCGTTGGTGAGCGGACCGCCAAAGCCCTGGGCCGTGCTGCCGTCAAACGACGCCAACGCGTGGGCGAGCGCCTCTGGCAGCCCCATGGCCGCTACAATGCCCTGTGTGAGCCCGTCGACCGACACGTGAACGACCTCAATCGTCTTGCCAATGGCCTTGGCCACGTTGCCCGTGATCTCTTCGATCGTGAGCCCGTCAGTCCCCGAGAGCTCGTAGATTTGATTCTCATAGTTGTCGCTCGCGAGCGCCGCGGCGTTGGCAAGCGCGAGGTCGTCGCGTGAGATTGCAGCGAGCCGGCCCGTGCCAGCGGCGCTGTACCACTTGCCCGTGTGCTTGGCACCGGCGATCGAGCCAAAGTCGTTTTCAAAGTAGAGTCCGTTGCGGAGGAACGTGTAGCCGGCAACTTTGCTCTCGCGGATAAACGCTTCGGTCGCCGAGTGGTCGCCCTGGGCGACCGCACTTGAGTTGTCGACGTTGTGGAGAGACGTGTAGAGAATGTGCTTGACGCCGGTGGCGACCAGCGCCGTGACGGCCGTCTTGTGGCCGGCGAGCCGCGCGAAAAAGTCGTGGCCGCTGATGAGCAACGCGCGGTCGACGCCCTGCGCGGCGGCTTCGACGGACGCTTCGTCGTCAAAGTCGAGGTGACGCGTGGTGACGCCGCGGTCTGCCAGGGCCTGGAGGTTTTCCGGCGAGCGGGACGCCGCGACGATCTGGCTGGGGGAGACCTTGAGCGTGTCGAGAAGGTGCGTGACGACGGCCTGGCCGAGCTTGCCGGAGGCACCGGTGACGAGCAAGCGCGCGTGCGTGTCGACAGTGACCGTCATGGTGGAGTGGTTGAGGGAGAAGGGTGGGCTTTGGTTGGTGGCGAATTGGGGAATGAGAGACAGGAGCCTCGCTCACTTAGACCCTTGACTTCCGTTGCTATAGCATCAACCTTGGAAGGGGAGATCGTGCGTCCCGAGTGCCAAGCTTCTAACTCGGATCCCCGTTGTTCTGAGATCGTTGATAGCAGTCGAAAACCGTGGCGCTACTGTTCATGTAATGGCTGCCTCAAGCGGGGTCGCTTCAACCTTCCGTGATTAGATCATACAAGTGATGGGCTCTCCACGATGCGGATTGGCTAGTCGTGATGGCTACATTCTAGCTCGCGATGTGGATTGGATCTCGTCGTGTTCGGATCCGCCAATCGGAGCTACGCAAGGAGCTACGTTGAAGCACACCATTGCGTTGGGCGAAGGATGCGCTTCCCGCCCAAATGCATGGGGGTTCGATGGTGGGTGTGGAATTTGGCAGGTAATCGCAACTGCCGAGTTCCCCTCTACTGAGTGGCCTGCTGGTGAGGCACAAAAAGCGTTGATGCAATGGCAGACCACGATCGCTGCTCAAACGGACACCTGCTTGTGCTGGGTCAGGTGGCCCACACTATGAGGGGGGGGGGGGGGGGGGC
>JAADWA010000907.1:0-12390 GCA_023335935.1 Pythium phragmiticola
ATAGATCAAGATCTCCTCTGTCGAATGAGCCTGCCTGGACGCGCGAGGGGGGTGTACCACACGAGAAATCGGGCGCGCCGCGGAGCTTCTTGATGAGGTTCCCCGTCGGGATCACCCGCAATCTATCAGTTTTATTCCGGCCCAGGCCGGGCTCCCCTTTGTCTTCCGCCCTTATGTGTCTCGCCATCGAGCAACCACTGTTCACGCAACCTTCGCGTAACCTTTTCATTATCCACCAATCGTACGATGTTAAAAAGCATTATAACCAATAGTATGCACCTTGATGTTCTTTGGGAATCATGATTGGCTATAATAGTACCCAGAAATGTGTGAACGGCGGCCCAACAACCAGCCATCAGACGCCAGCGCCGAAAGGATCAGGGAGAAACAGGATGATGGTGACGTCGCTCGTGCGCGGCCTCCGCGCGCTCTCTGTGGCCCCACGCGCCGCTACCAATGGCCGATGGATCACTAGCCAGACGGTGGCTGCTGCCTCCACTGTTGACACAGCCGCGACGGCCGAGAAGGTCGTGCCCAAGTACTCGGTCGTGAACCACAAGGTGACCGACGAGCAGATCAAGCCCGAGGACTTCTTTGCCGTGATCAAGCTCGGTGGTACGCAGTACAAGGTGACCCAGGTAAGCATAATGTGCGGCTAGCTTGCTGTTGGAAGAATGTGCTCATGGGAAAATGTGTGTTTATTTAGGGTGACGTCGTGGTGGCCGAAAAGATCAAGGACGCCAAGGTTGGCGAGATCATGGACCTGGACGAGGTAGGGGTCGGATCTGACGAGCCAGCGAAGTTCTCCGGGTGGCTGACGTGATGGGCTTTGGTGTGAAAGGTGCTGCTGCTGGGCAACGTGAACCAGACAATCGTCGGCCGTCCGCTTGTCGAGGGTGCCGTCGTGCGCGCGCGCGTCGAGGAGCAGACGCTGGACGAGAAGATCGACATCTTCAAGAAGAAGCGTCGAAAGAACTATCGCCGCTGGAATGGTTTCCGACGTGAAGTCACGGTGCTGCGAGTCACGGACGTTGTGCCCATCGATGCGTAGGACTTCGTATGCCATAGCAAACAGGGATAGCTCCGTGTACAAGAAAATGAAAAGAAAAACACACGCGTACTCACAGTAGCACAGTCCGTACGGAAGCACAGGTTGTAGCTGTCGCTGGGCGCATGATGCACGTGCTGGGTTGGTGCGCACAAGGATTCGCCACCATGCTCCATTCCTGCCATTGCACTCATAGTCACTATATCGAGGTACCTGTTGTGGCTCATCTCAAATAGAGCGCCCTGTTTGGATGGCTGGCGGCTGTGTGGTGTGGTGCGCCTTTGGTCACCAAGTCACTTTGGTAACGAGACCAGCACAAGGACACCATGAGCAAGGAAGAAGTCGAGGCGAAGCAGCACGAGGAGGAGACCGAGGACTCGGATGACGAGATCCCGGCGCTTGAGGAGGCCCAGGACGGGCTCGACCCCGAGGCCGGCAAGCTTAACCGCTCCGAGAAGAAGGCTCGCAAGGCCATGCAGAAGCTCGGCCTCAAGCCCGTCACGGGCATCATCCGTGTGACCATCAAGAAGAGCAAGAGCGTGCTCTTTGTCATCTCCAAGCCCGACGTGTTCAAGAGCTCGGCCGCCGAGACGTACGTGATCTTCGGTGAGGCCAAGATCGAGGACCTCAACGCGCAGGCGCAGCAAATGGCGTCGCAGCAGTTCCAGGCGCCGGAGGAAAGCGAGGCCGTCGAGTCGGGCGTTGAGGCCGTCGAAGAGGATGACGAGGAGGTCGACGAGACCGGCATTGACGCCAAGGACATCCAGCTCGTCATGTCGCAGGCCAGTGTCAGCAAGGCCAAGGCCGTCGCGGCGCTGCGCTCGAACGACAACGACATTGTCAACGCCATCATGGAGCTCACCATGTAAGCGACTTCGCCATGTCGTCCCCCCGTGCGCGTTCCGCCACAACCCAATAGTCCGCTAGGAAATCCCCCGATACTCACCCCCTCCCCTCACATGCACCCCCACGCCACTCGGAGCTTGCCTCGGAGCCATGAACCAACACCTCTTCCCTTTCTTTTGTCTCGGACAAGCGTGGGACTCGTCTCGCCTCCGCGCGTCCGTCTGTGCATAGGAACGTTATTGTTCACAATACACTCGTTCCTTCGCGTCTCGTATATTCTATCCCCTACTCTATCCATTGGATTTGCGCGTCTGCATGGAGCACTCAGGCGCATTTGCCTCTTGATGTGATCAGAGACGAGGGTGCAATGAAGCGGTATCATACCAGAGTAGAGAATGCATGACACAAATTCGTGCCATGCATTCTCTACTCTACTCTACTGTGATCCCTTGAGCACCCACAACAGCGCCCGTCCTTCATACAGTACTCAATCCAAACATGGGATGGACTTCGCTGAGTCCGTCAAAAGACCTGACATACACATGATGGACCCCGCCCTCGCAATGGACCCATCCGTTGCATTGCCTCTGATACGTCCATTGCAAGTCGGGGGGTCAGCTACAAGGCAGCGGCGGCGGCGCCACGCAGCATATGCCTAGGCCCGACCAGCAACTTACAAAGGGCAAATCCCTGCACCCCCCTTATGCATCCGCCAGCCGCATTGGGCCGACTGTCAGTCGAATCATTCGCATGGATGCGACCCGCTTTTCCTGAGCACCCCGCCATTCTGCTTGGCGTTCCCAGGCGCATTGAATTACTTTCGTCACCCATATGCACGCTTGCGGTTCACGATGCATCGTCTACCTCTTTCTTTATGCAGGTGCATCCGGACACTAATACTGTACTGTACAGCCCATTAAACGTCGGGATGGCATGCAGTCCTGTTGGGAATGGCGGCTTCCTCTTCTTGTCTCAGGTCTTCGTGTTGGCTCTGAATGCATCTGATAAACGTCCTGTGCTGAATCCGCCAACAGCCCGTCCTGTAACATGGCCCATTTTGGTCGCCTTTCAAGTGTACTGTACAGTACTTCAGTAGTTCAACTGGCCATCACAAGATCCCACCAATCCATCAGTCAACCTCATTGCTCGCCACACAGTGTGGCCCGAGTCGCCAGCTGGCAATGAGAAAAAGCTCACCGCACCAGCTGGTTTCGGCGATCGCACCGCGCTCACGACGGTGGGTTCTTCAACGTCCAGGAGTCACCATGTCCATCTGGTGGCTGTTCCCCCACGGAAAACCAATTGTATCGGAAACCGACTCTCGCTCGGCTTCATAGTCAAGCAAGATGAGATTGACTTTTCCATCGAGTGGGAACTGGAGAGTCGGCCGCGTCTTACGAGATCAGTGTGGATGACACTCAGACGGGTGACAAGCAGCACTGGATCTCTAGCGATATTAATACCTACACTAATAATAATACTGTACAGTACATGTATACTGGACGTACACTGTGCCTGTCGGATTCATTCCCCAATTTCCTCGGACGGTCCCTTGAATCAACTACAGTATGGCCATGAACTCGGCGAAGACCTCGATGCGCTTGGCGCTGCTCTGCCTGTGCCTGCTCGCCCTGTGCTGCGGCTCGGCGAACGCCTTCAGCTTTAACGGCTTCGTCAAAGGCGCCGTCAAGAAAGTGAAAGAAAAGGCCGAAGACGTCTCCCAGAAGGACCTGAACAAGGACGGCCAGATCGGCAAGTTCCGGGCGCAAGACAGGTCTATCGACCGCCAAGTGAACGGCGACCCGAACGCAGCCCGGCGCTTCAAGCCCACCCGGGAGAGCCCGTCGGACCGCGCATTGTCGGAAGCGCTCGCCGAACCCGAGGCCGCGCAGACCCCGATGCTGCGCAAGTAACCTCCCGTCTCCGTCCGCACTCCGCCCGCTGTGTCCCTGGAGGACTGAGAGCGAGTAGTTATGTGTTAGCGTCAGCGTATTTAGTATCTACGGCATGCGGGAGCGCCCATGGCGCGGGCACTAGGGGTCGCTCCTGATCAAAAGTTGTCGAGTTATCCAATAAATTCTGTGAATAATCTCAAATGGTCGTGAAATCATAGGGAGTACTAGTAGTATTACACGGAGATATCAAGCTCTTCCAGGTAGTACTTCTTTCCCGCGAGTATCTTTGCTAGAGGTGACACATGCATCCTCCCTTGGCCGTCAATGGCTTAGAGTGGGGAAGCAGGAGCAGCCACCGGACCGTCGAGGGGGTCCCCGGCTTGCGGCAGGATGGTAGGCTGAAACGACAGGCGACGTTGCCTGGGGCGCTTTGTTTTGCGGCACAACGAGGGCTCGAAATAACAAGCGCCGTTCGGGTCGTTGCTAGCGGCCTTGATGCTGAACGAATTCGGGGGTTCCTCCGAGGCCTCATCTCTCCCCCCACGGAGCAGTCGGCTCCCATCGTTTGGATCGCCACCAGCCTGAAAGCCGCTGCTCGGACGGGTATCAACGACTTGAACGTCAGCGAGCGCGAGCGCGGCCGCCGTAGCGAGAAACAGCGTGACGAAAATCCTTCATTCTGCTTGCGTGTGGCGTTGGGAGCAAGTTGAGAAATGCCTCTTAGCTTTCTCGCCAAACTTGGCGCTTGTCCTGTTTTCTGTTTTGCTATTCACCATTCTTGTTGGCCCCATGAGCCATACCGCCATACATAAACATCCACTGATCCGTGGCCCCACTACGTACAGTGCCAGTCTTCAAAACACTGGGACCATTCCACTGGGTCTGGTACGGGATATGAAGTATCATACCATATCACTCACTGATCCGTGGCCGCAGTACGTACAATGCCAGTCTTCAAAACACTGGGATCATCCCAATGGGTCTGGTACGGGATATCACTGATATCCCGCACGATACCATATCACTCTCAGTTCCACTGGGGCTAATCCGAGTCTGGCGCGATGATGTTGGCTACGCACGCCGCCATCTTGAAGATAGTTGCGACTCTGCTTCTCGTTGTCGCGGCGACGCTCGCAAGCAGCGTGTGCAGTCGATTCTTCTCCCGGCAACACGTCTGCAGCCCTGGCCTGCACACAACTCCCTTTCCGAGTTTTCTGACAGAGGGACTGTACAGTACCAGCCACGAGCAAGCAGCCTGAACGCGGGCAGCCCACGGTGAGGCGGCTCGAGCCGTTTCGCCACTGATACGGAGACAAGCGTCCTGAGCGTAGCGACAAAGATATGCACCAGTTGATGTTCGATCCACCGTGGCGGTGCCGTTGACGCCGTCGTCGCACCGTCCACCTCGCCGAACATTACGCCCAGGCGCCCTGAGATCGGCTGAGTCCCCCCAAAGCGATCCCCGGCGTTCGGGTGGGGCGACTGATGACCGACAAGTGCTTTCAGACCAACTGCCCACGCAACAGTACAGTACTCATCGAACCATCATGGGCAGGATAATGTTATTGTTTCCAGAATATTTCCTTCGGGACTATGCTGGCGGCGGACAATCGTCTCTTTCGACTTTACTGTCCGCTTGATCTTCAACGGCCTATACGAGGGGAGCGGGAGCAGCCGCAGGTCCGTCCTCCTCCTTGCGGAGCGCGCGCCCCGGATTGCGGCAGGATGGCGGGTTGAAACGGCACGCGGCGTTCGGGTCGCCGTTGACCTGGTTAACGCCGTACGACTCGGTTTTGGCTTCCTTAGCCCCCTGGAGCATGCGGCCCTCGCCGTTGGCAGCCTGGAACCCGTTGGTCGGGTGAGTATCAACGCCTTGGATGTCAGCGATCGCGAGCGTGGCAGCGGCGGCGAGAAGCAGCGTGACGAAAACCTTCATGCTTGTAGTGTACTTGACCGTGTGCGTAGCTGAAGGACAAATGTCGAATGGCAAACCTTCTTCAGCCGCCAGCTTGGCCGCTGAGTTGGAGTTTGAGATTCGAACTTTTGATCTGTAGCTGCCCATAGTGGGCAGCGACAGCAGGAATTTTCGAACCACGAACTGTGGGCCCATAGACCAGACACAGCTGAATGAAGGTGGTACCCTACGTAGCGGTTCCCATCAGCTCCGCACCACCTTTTTTCACACTGTGAACAGTCTACGGGGATGTTCACGTAGTGACGCGAATTGACGCGTTCGGGAAGAAAAAAAGAACGCCGTGCTCGTTTTTGGAGGGACACCCGTAACTTCTGGAGGGACACAAGTCCTGATAACATGGCTTTGAGCGGGACATCATAGTACTAGATTGTGGAAACGGGTGGGGCACAATGAGGACTTCGCCTTGTCTTGCCCAATCATGCACGTGGCAAAAAGCCAAGCGACTACAAGGGAGCTCGACCGCCAAACAAGCAAGGTCGGTTAGAAATGCTCTATTGACCCTTCTGTTCACGAACGTGACATTAGATTTGGCATCCCCAAGGCGTCCTTGGCAAAGGTGCCGAATGCCATATCAGCCACAGCCATGTTTGCCACATCAATGTAGCATTGGTGAGTTTTGCTCCGCAAGGCTTGTGGAGCAAAATCTCGGAGCTGCGCAAGCGGGTGTCGTGACACGTGCCACGTGTCGGCGGTCCAACGTCAGCCAGCGGGTACCGGCACTGCACCCGCTGCTTTCCCCCGCTGATTTCAGCGGAATCCCAGTCTGAGATCAGTGGGAAAAAGCAATGCTCTCAAAGCATGGAAATTCCCGTTCAGTGTGACACCGTTGTACTTCTTCACAACGTTGTTGGGCAAAGGTTCACCAGCGGCAAGCGGTGCGGTAGTAAGCTAATACTACTATACCATGATGTGGAAACCCACAGGTAGGGAGCCACGCAAACACAGGGACGAGAAGGGCCTTGGTGTCGGCCATGGCCCGTGGATGAAGACCGAGAAGTGCCATGGATGGTCAATGCTCCGTGTGTAGTATCAATGTTCTGCGAACTCGACCGCGTCCTACGAAGAGAGCACCGAGAGCCCTTGCAGACGCTGCAAGCGCTCTCGGTGCTCTAGAGATTAAAATCTCTCTAAGACGAGAGAACCATGTACTGAACAATCACTTGACTCTGTTTCACCCGCTTTATTCACTCAGTGCTCGTGAGCGGCTGATAAAGGAGGAGCACAACAGCCTCCACTTCTCCATCCTCCTCTTCTTTGAGCATGCGACCTGAACGCACACAGGTACACGCCGTTCCGGTCGTCGTCGGCCCTGAAGCTCCTTCCGTCATTGGAGTTGCTGCCGGCTGCGTTGCCGTCGCTACCGTCAAACGACGCTACGGACTTGGGCCTCTTTCCCTTTCTTCTCGAGTTCGCGATCCGACGGGCGGAACGAGTTAAAATAGCAATATTCCATGACTCACTTCTGTCAACCCAAGCAGCCGTCCATCACAACCGCTTACTTTGTTTGCGAGAGTTTCATGTCTGATGAGTATTTTCGAACTAGAAGGTGGCGACTTGTGTGTTCTCATGGTTAACCACAATCCATGCATCTCTCCTAAATGAAGATTAGCGCAGATTGAGATCATGGTATCACTTGCATTAGGTTATACCAGTATGTTGGGGAGGAGTCCTCCCGGATGACGAGTACATTATCCACACTGAACGACAAGACACGGACGTCCCGTGTCACGCACTCACTGCCATGTACACGTACATCTTCATCACAACCAGCTCAATAAGGAGAATCAGCCGCCGCTTCGCCCTCCTTCTGCTTCGGTTGGTTCTCCAACCAACTCACGACGTTCCAGTCACCATCGACAACGATAGCTGGCACTCAGCCAGTCCCACCCATGGCAATCTTGGAGTTCGACGGTCGGGGAGCCTTGATGCTGTTCTTGGCGCCCTAGTCGTGGCCGACCTGAGAAAGGCCAAACAGATCCCGCCGTCGGCTCACAACATGCCGATGTTTGGGTTCCGAAGGTTCTTGTCGAATCGGCCCGAGGCCTTGGGGTCACTGTTGGCCTGGCTGATGCGGGCCCTGCTTTCGTCACGAGCCTTCATCTCCTCTTGGGCCTTTTCTTCCGCTTGGGCCGCCTTGTCATCCAACGCTGGTTCTGGTCGTGCAGGAGCGTTTCCGTCTCGCTGGCCATTCCGCAGCATGTGGCTGTCGTCATGCGCGTCCACTGTCACGAGCATGACCATGAAGGCGATCAACAAAAGCGCCAACAACTTCATCCTTCGTTTTGTTAAGTTGACCGAGGTCTGGAATTGACAAGAGATCGATTGGTGTGCGGGATGCGAGGCGAGTCGCTGAATGACCAGCTTCAACCGGACAGGAGGCCTGTTTCAAGACAGGATACAGTAGCGCTCTGCTACTCTATCAACTTGCATCCATCCATTCCTACCCACCACGCACATTCCACATTATCTTTGAAGCGGATAACTTATCCGGATCCGCCACCGAGAATCCTCAGGCAGTGACCACTGCAGAGGCTCTGCGGTGTCCATGCTGCTACTTACGTAGGTCCCTATGCAGCATTGGAGCACTGTGGTAAACTGTCAAAGTCGTTTTTAGGAGATTACACTAGACACTTTCTGTACATAAACATCAGTGACAGACAGCCTTGGACAGCCTGCTCAGCGCGCTCTATGCTAAATAGTGAGGACTTGAGGCCCTCCCACTCGCAGACCGCCATGTAAGGCCTTGGCTCTCTACATATCTCTTTATAATGTTGCGTACAAGATACATAGTATTAATACCAAGAGTAACAAAATGCTGTCTTAGGCATATTATTGCTCAGCACCTTTGTGACTGGTCAGCTGTCCTGGTCTCAAATGGAAGTGTTCTACCAATCTCTGCGCACTGCCCACGGCCCTTAAGCTCCTTCAACCGTTGGAATTGCTGCCGACTGCGTTGCGTCACTAAAGCCGAACGACGCAGCGGACCTAGGTCTCTTCCGTCTTCTCCTCGATGCTGCGGGCGCAACACGTTGATTCGCAAACACGTGCCTCGCTTGTCAACCTGACAGCCGGCCATCTCAACTGCCCCCACAGCGGGTTGCGAGAGATAAGTGTTCCTAAAAATTCGAAGTGGACACAGTAGTGTGTGACTCGAGTGTTCTCATTTTTGACCGCAATCCAAGCATCTACCATAAACGAAATGAGCCCAGAACAGATCATGATTGCATTCCACTTACATAAGATTTGATCTCGGAGAGGACTGCATTATCCACGCTAGACGATAAACACACGGACGCAGTGTGTCACTTACTCACTGCCATGTACACGTACATCCTTCTCACAACCAGCTCACGAAGGAGCTTCAGCCGCAGCTCCGTTCACCGCCGCTTCGTCCGCCTTCTGCGTCACCGTGCACCAGAGCGCTTGCAGGGGTATAAACTGACTTCCAATTCGGTTCTTCTCGACTCGGTTCACAAACGTTCGGGTCACCACCACCGGTCTGAGCCAATCCTACCCGTATCCATTTGGAGTATTGGTGTGGGGGCCGAAGAACAGTCCTGAGCTCCTAGTCGTGACCGATGTGGGTAAGGCCAGTCAAAGCCCGTGGGGACTCCTGTGCCATCGCCTCCTCAGAACATGCGATCGTACGGGTTTCGAAGGTTCTTGTCGAATCGGTCCGCGGCCTTGGGGTCACCGTTGGCCTGTTGGCCAGTCGGCGGAGGCCCTAGGAGGTTATTCTCGTCTCGGGCCTTCTTCTCGTCTCGGGCCCTCTTCTCGTCTCGGGCCCTCTTCTCGTCTCGGGCCCTCTTCTCCTCTCGGGCCTTCTTCTCCTCTTGGGCCTTCTTGTCATCCAACGCTGGTTCTGGTCGTGCAGGAGCGTTTCCGTCTCGCTGACCAGTCCGCAGCATGCGGCTGTCGTCGTGGGCCTCCACAGTCACGAGCATGACCATGAAGGCGATCAGCAAAAACGCCAACAACTTCATCCTTCCTTTTGTGACGCTGGCCGAGGTCTGGAATTGACAAGTGGCCGTTCGACGTGTGGCTCGGGAGACAAATAATCGAATGAGATGCTTCGGCCAACAGGCTGCAGGCCGAAGCATGAAAGCGCTATCAATCCTGTACTACAGGATTGATAGCGCTCTGCTAAATTCCTGTACTAATACCAGGTGCTCCAGAAAGCGCGTGTCTTTCAACCCACCATGTGCTGTCCACCACATCCGGATCCGCATCCTCAGGCAGTCCAGAGGATTTGGTGGCCTTCCCTGTTTACTACAGTGGGTCACTGTGTTACCTCATGTAATCTATATTCTGATATTTCAAAATTATCATAAGATCCGTTAAACAAACTGAATGGGAATCTAAAACCCAATAGCCAGTGAAGATGAATATTTGTATGTTGTGCATAGAGGCACTACAATCTCTTCCATGGTGCCAGTCTTTTGCATTGAGTGACTCAACACTCAATTGATTCTTTTAGGTCTACTGAAGTAAAAACCTGGAAAGCAGTTTAGCACCCACCACATGAGAGATGGGATACGTAGTGTAGACTACACTGTAGTGTTGCAAAGTGCTTACAACCTCGCACAGTGGACATATTATTGTCGGGTTTGTTCACACGCTCGGATCGTTTCGTACACGTGTCGAATTGGACATTAGCCTATTTTAGTAAACCGTTCATTGGAAATGGGCGTGAATCCAGACATGGAAGGGCTGAGCAAATGCCTGCACATGCTGGACCTGTTCCAAAGCGCCGAGACTCTCGACGAGAGCGCTTGCAGTTTCTGTAAGCCCAGAGCAGAAGGTGAAAGCTTGGCGTCACAGCACTAGCTCATTTCTCGTTACACCACTACAGTAGTGCATGCTAAACGACAGGAGGGGCACAGCAGCCACCGCTTCACTATCCCCTTCTTTGAGCATGCAACCCAAATGCAGGCAGGTCACGCTGTTCGGGCCGCCTTCAGCGAGGCTGAAGATCCTCCCATCAATGGAGTTGCTATTATACCGACCGTGCTGCCATAACGAAAGCCGAAGGCTCGGGTCTCTTCCGTCTTGCTTGAGTTCGCGATCCGGCGAGCAGAGCACGTTGAAGCGCAATATCACATGCCTCGCTTCTCACAAACCCGATAGCCGCCCATCTCAACCGCTAGCTTTGTTTGCGCGAGATGATTGCGTCTATTATTTCGAAGCAGATACAGTAGCGTGTGACCCGCGTGTTCTCATTTTTGAGCGCAGTTCATGTAGCTCTAATAAACAAAGAGAGCACAGAATTGGATCATGACGCCAGCTTGCCACTTGCATTACATTAAATAACGGAGAGGACTCATGCATTATCCACGCTATTACAGACGACAAACACACGGACGCAGTTTGTCACTCACTCGCTGCTATGTACACATTCAGCTTCATCACAACCAACTCAGGAAGGAGTTTCAGCAGCAGCTTCGTTCGCCGCAGCATTACCTTCACCAACGCGACCCGAGCACTTGGGCAACGATCACAATATGCGGTCTTCGCGTGGGCGGTTCTTCTCGAATCGGCTCGAGGCGTTCTGGTCACTACCGGCCTGGGTGCCACTCGCCTAGCGCCGGAGTAGCTTTTTTCCCTCCTGGGCACTCTGTTCGTCGCGGGCTTTCGTCTCATCTTGGGCCTTTTCGCCCAACGCTGGTGCTGGCCGCGCACGGATGTCCCCGTCTTGTGTACGACTGTGGAGCAGACGACCTGGGCTTGGGCGAGATTTATCGAAGCGCTTCGAAGCGTTCGGGTCTTGATGGACCATAGGCAAGCTCATGGGTTTGTTGCTCGTGGGATTCTTCTCCTCTTGAGCCTTCTTTTCCTCTTCGGCCTTCTTCTCTCGGGCCTTCCTTTCCTCTTCGGCCTTCTTTTCGTCTTGGGCCTTCTTCTCTCGGGCCTTCCTTTCCTCTTCGGCCTTCTTTTCTTCTTGGGCCTTCTTCTCTCGGGCCTTCTTCTCCTCTTGAGCTCTCTTCTCGGCTGCCGCCTTAGCGTCACCCAACATAGACGCTGGCCGCGCAGGGGCGTTGCCTTCTCGCCTGCTAGTCTGAAGCATGCGTTTGTCGTCGCGGGCGTCCACAGCCACGAGCATGGCCAGGAGGGCGATCAGCAAAAGCGCCAACAATTTCATTCTTCCTTTTGTTAAATTGGCCAAGGTCTGGAGCTGACAAGTGGCCGTTCGATGTGTGGCTCGGAAGGCGAATCGGTGAATGCCAGCTTTATCCGACAGGACAGCTACTGTACTACTATAATAGCGCTCTGCTGCTATTGTATCCGGAAAGCACACATCCGCCATGTGCTTTCCACTGATCTTTTCAAAGCGGATAGCCCATTCTCACCCTCCACCTGTCCACACGACACAGACACGTCCTTTGTAGGTCCTTCAAACTTCAGATAACCTCGCATAAGCATTTCTGATGAAATATCTCGCTTTCTAGAAAGGATTCTAAATAGTCTTCTATCAGCCGATAAATCATACATATGCATATATTGACAGAGTGCTTCGAGGCAACAAAGACTGTCCGGCGGTACCAAATTCTGCAGGTTAAAGAGCTCCGGACAAGAGGGGTTAAAATTGAGCGACTTTACACTTGATTTCCTTCTTGTATTCAGTGACA
>JAADWA010000908.1:0-12384 GCA_023335935.1 Pythium phragmiticola
AGAAGTTGCTGCAATTCTTCCACGGCATGGGCTTCAACATACTGGCGAACCAAAGTTGGGACGTCGGTGTTGATCGCAGCAAACGTTCCCAAGAGTCCTCCTCGTCCTGCAAGCCGCGCCACGCGACGTTGAGCTCGTGCTCGCCAGAGGCTCGGTTGAAACGATGGCCGACAATGCCGCGGACGTCGAGGACGAGTCCTTGAAGTGCAACGTGCTCGTGGAGTTCGGTGTCCACCTCTAGGTCGGCGTCGCTGTAGTACTTCAAGCGGGACGCATGGACATCGTAGCGGTCGCCCGTCAGCAAATGCTCGACCATGAATGAGTGCGGAAACGCCACCACCACGCGGAAGGGCCCCACCCAACGAGCGTAGAGCTTGTGGTGGGCAAGGCGCTTGTCGATGCGCGACCACTGTACAAAGTCGCCAACCGAGAAGTTGCAGGCGCTGCCCTTTGCATTCGCTTGGGCCAGGAGGCGCCGGCGTTGGCGGGCGTCAATGACGGGGCGGTGTAAAGCGGTCAGGCTCTCGCGTAGCTCAGTGAGGGCAGCTTGTCACTGTGTGACATCGACCGGCAGGACGCGGGTACCGTGCTCCTCTGGCAGAGCGATGGTGTCGAGCGCGGATCCGGCAGGCAGCCCTGTAAATAGCTCGACCGGGGCGCAGCCACCGAGCGACTGAACTGGACTATGATTCAGGTTGGCCTGAATTAGCGGCAGCAAGTGCACCCAATTGCGCGTGTCCAACTGTAGCTTGAGTAGCATAACTCGAAGGACTTGCAGTACATCACGGTTGACGCGCTCAACGGTATCGTTGATCCACGGCGTGTACACGGGCACAAACGTGTGCGTCGTGCCTAGGCGCTGCCTCAGTTCGTCCATGACACTAGACTTGAAGTGCGATCCCTTGTCTGACATCCACATTTCAGGCAACTACCCATCGTCGTGGAAGTTACGTATGACTGTCTCTCGTTGGCAGATTGGGCATGTGTACTGTACTGTACAGTACGTGCGAGGGAATCGCCGCGCGAGACGTCTGTCGACCAAAGAGCTCTTCCGTCAAGTCACGAGGGCGATAAACACAGTATCCACTATCGCTGTGGATCGATTATCCAGCGCCGAATGCTTCATCTGTCCTCCGGACATGACGTGCATGCCCGCAGGAGAGGCGATTTGTGTCCATGGCCAGTCGATTCTATACGCCGCTGCGTCAAACTCCACCTGCAGATCGGGTCTGTAGGATCCTGCGCGAGTGGCATCGATACACTTGGCGTGCACGCGTTCCCGATATCCGTACTGTAGAATCCCTGTGCTCGACCCCACAAAACCGCAGCGCCATCAGATCTCTGTCTGAGTCAGCAGGTCAATGGTCCGACCGGCAAACAGGTCCCTGCTCTGCAGGGAGTCCTGCTTGCTACAGTATCATCCCGCTCTTGTGCACTTTCCCTTGTGCACAACAACCACCTCATTTCACACACCTGGGACCCTCAGGCCTTCTGATAACGGCACCGTTTCTGCACGCATTACCACCGTGAGTGCCTCGGCCACAGACCGAGCCAAGGCGAAAGAGAGTATTGAGTATTTAGTACGTAGAGTAGTGTATCGACTGGAGCTCCGTGAGAAGCCCCACCGAGAGCTCATGGCGGCCCCCCTCTTCCTCTAGTCCACTTTGCAATCTGCTACTCCAGTCAGCCTCCTCCACAGCCATGAAGTTTGCTGTCGCTGCTCTCGTCGCCACGGCGGCCGTCGCCCACGCGTCCGACATCAACCCGCTCATTGTCGGCGGCTCGGTCGTCGCGATCGGCCAAAAGACCTACACGGTCGGCCTGCGCAATCGTCCTGAAGACAAGTCGTGGTGCGGCGGCTCGCTCATCTCGCCCACCCATGTGCTCACGGCTGGCCACTGCGACGGCGCCACAGTCATTTCGATCGGCTCGCATTTTCTGAGCGGCGCCAAGGACGGAGAGCGTATCGCCGTGAAGAAAGAGACGCGCCACCCCAAGTACAACGCGACCTCGCATTCGTACGACTACAGCATCTTGGAGCTCGTGTCGCCGTCCAAGTACACGCCCATTAGGCTGCTCAGTGCCGACTCGGAGACCTTTGCCGGTCTCACGGCCGCTGCCATTGGCTGGGGCCGCACCAAAGAGATCGGATCGCAGTCCAATGATCTCATGCGCGTCAACGTGAACGTGGTGTCGGATGCCCAGTGCAAGGCCGCCGGGCTTGACGGCCCTCCCATTTCCGAGACCATGTTCTGTGCCGGTGGCGACGCGAGCAAGGACTCGTGCAAGGGCGACTCGGGCGGTCCCCTCATCCTCGAGAACGCGCCGGGCGATGTGCTTATCGGCGTTGTGAGCTGGGGCGAGGGCTGCGGCCGCGCGGGCAAGCCGGGCGTTTACTCCAAGGTCTCGTTCGTCAAGGACTGGATCCTCAGCATCGCGCCGACTGCCACGTTCGTGTAAGAACGTCAGCAGTCAATGGTAGCGTCTCCTTTAACATTAAACGTGGTTAAAATCAGTCACTTATAACCGCTGGGTCTTGCATGAGACAGGGATCGCACGCGTCATCCACTGTCACTTGTAGTATCAAAAGAGAACATGCAGAACGGATACGCGTACGATGAGATCGATGTCGAGCTCTATATGACGCCGCCTGTGCCTTCGGATGGCGAGGAAGTGGACCCGATGGTTGAGCTCGAGGAGTTGGAGCGTGAAGAGGCCGAGCGTCTCGCCATGCAGGCGGAAGACAAGCCGTGTGTGGTGGAGGAAGAAGAGATCGTCGCGAGCGAAGCCGAGGTCGATGTGCGTATGGTAAGCAGCGATGAAGACGCGTCGCTGGGCACCCCTCCAATGGACGTGGAGATGGACGCTGCGAGTCGCACTGACAGCGAGAGCACAAGCTGGACGCCGGAGGCGATGGACGACGGGAGCGACACCACGGACAGCAGCAGTAGCGCTATCGCAAACACCAACGATGGCAGCAATGCCAACGAAGCGGACACCAACGCCAATGAAACCAACGCCAACAAAAACGATGACACCAACGCCGACAGTGACGACGACGACAAAATCAAGATCCTCTGGTCGGGTCAGTCACCGCCATGGGCCCGAGACGCTGACGCCGATGCAGCCAATACCCTGCTGGTTCACGCATGCAGCTGTGACGCGCTACGACGCTGCCACGACCCGCAATTCGGAGAGCTGTGTGTCCCCATGAAGCGCCTGCTGCGCAGCGCGTGCTGGGCGTCCCACAACGAAGAATGGCTCGCGGGACGCGTCGCCGAGCGCGTCTCGAAGCTGCTGGGCTACCACTCGCTCCACTGCGACGTGCGGAGCCGCGGCAACCACGTGTGCGCCGTGCCGATCTGCGCCGAGCTCTCGCGTGGTCGTTGCTGATCATGCGTGACCATCATTCTTAATGGAATCCTAAAGAGTGCTGGTAGAGGAGAGAAGTTCATAACTGGTTTGCGTTCCTAACGTAATCGTTCCAAAGTTGAAGTGCGAGAGTGTTGGTTGAGTGCCCGCGTCATCTTTCTCGGCGGGGGAACTCCCAGCTCAAGGAGAAACAAGCGGGGAAACATGGAGGACGTCGCGGCTGAATCGCGGGTGATTGTGAGCGCCAGCGATGCGCCACCGCGCACAGAACAGTCTCCATCGCCGCCGGCGCGTTCGCCATCACCGCCCATGCGACGCGCGTCGTTGGAAGAGGTCTGGGGGCGTCAGGAGAGCCCGGACAAGGCAAAGGGAAACGACAACAACATGGCGATTCCGGAAGGAGAGAAGAAGCGTGTGGCTTTGGAGGAAGAGGCGGAGATGGCGGTGGGGGAAGACGACGTGCGGCCGCACCGCGCCAAGCGCTGTCGGCTCCAGATCTTTGACGACGACGACGAGACCGAGGACGACGAGCTGGTCGTGTTGCAGCTTGGTAGAACGGATCCCATGAGCACACAAGACGATGAGACTGAAGGAGAAGCAGTGGGGAGACCAAGCTCGTTGCGAGCGCGTGCCGTCAAAGAGTTCCGGAGCAACTCGCTCTGGAGCGATGACGACGAGACTGAGGACGGTGGTGACAACTTCCAAGCGAGCGACGAAGACTTTGTGCCAAGCCAGCAAGACGCGATCTCCTTGTCCACGACGGTATGCGGTCACGACGTGCCCATCGATGAGCGGATGATGCACGCAGTGATTGCCAAAACCTCGAAAGATCTTGCGAGATCTCAAGCCAGCCCAGCGTTCGCCGTCGCGCGAGACGAGAGCGCTGCCCGCAAGCTTGGAAGCAGAGCCACGGCCATCAAAGCGGCAAGCGACGAGTTGCTCGTACAGCTCGTACTGGAGCACCGAGCCGGCCTCGCGGCCAACGGAGCCATGATGCAGACGTGGCAACTTGTGGCTGATACGCTCGCCACCAAGTTCGTCCACTTCAAGAGCGGCCAGACGGCCAAGTCGAGGTTCGAGTGTCTACTGGGAGCCTATGAAGACCCCAAGCACGTTGGCCAAGCCAGTTTGACAAGACCCATTCGCGTCCTGTTGGACGAGTTTACCAAGGTTAGTGCCGACGACCAGTACCAGTTGCTCCTTCGAATCGTTGAAGAGAAGAGCGGCGGTATCCCGCGGATTCGCGAAGACACGATCGATGATCTGCTGCTGCGCGAGGTGTTACGATCCCGCCCATTCCACAGCAAAGTCGGAGAGCGAACCGCTGCGTGGAATCGTGTCGCGGCGCGGTTGAACTCAACGCAGTATTCGTGTGGCAAGAGCTGTAAGCTGCGCGTACAGACTCTTCTTCGGCTTGCCAGGTCTATCCACGGCGACAGTGCGTGCGAGCTGACAACGAAGCAGCATGCTCGACTGTGCTTGATCGAGTCGGCCATGGCGTGGCACTCAATGTCGAGTCAGCGTTTGCACCACGCGTATGGCGAGTCCCTCCTTCAAGTCGACGAGATAGTGGAGGAGCGCTTCGCCGCGAACGTCCAGCTTCATGTACAAGATGCAGCTGAAATCGCGAGCGGCTGCAACGGCGGCACCAACAGTTCAATCTCCGAACTTTGCTCGCAGCAACGCAGTGACGATGGGCGCCTTTCGCAAACTGTGGAGCCTAAATCCAGCATGCGTATTGCTCGACACCGAACGGAAAGGCTGTCAGAGGTCTCGACGCAACACCGACAGCCCAAAGGGCGATTGCTGGTGCCGACGGTCTCCACTGCTTCACCGGTGATGAGTCGCACCGATCCGGAACGAATCCGCGAGGAGCAACGCGGCGACATCAAGTCACTGCTCGAGATGATCAAGACCGAGCGCGAGACGCACCACCGTGAGACAAGCGCAATGCTGGATCTCATACAACAAGACCGCGTCGACCGCCGCGACGAGTTTCTCGTGATGATGGAATTGATCAAGGGCATGATCACCAGGCCGACGTCGTAACGCACATCCTTGCATCCATGCATGCCAGTGAGTTGGTAAGCTTTATTCTCAATCAAGGTACTATCCACCTACCTAACCATTGCAGTTGGACGGTAGTAGTGTTGACGAGTCTGCACCAACGTGCGACCGACTGTAGGCGACTGATGATTGGCGCCAACCTACAAGAAGGGCTTTGTACCAATGAGAAGGGGGTATGGCTACATTGACCAACATTCCGTGTGACACTGAGCCCAATACCGGTCTCAACCAATAATCCTCGGCAAGGAGAATCTGCATCTTCAAGCGCCATCCATCATCAGCTCCGGGACCCCACCGCTCATGGCGCTGTCGTTGATCGAACGCTTGCGTCCGTGGCTGGCCGCAGTGGAAAAATATGTAATGCCGTCATTCGCGGAGACCTCAGAGTCATCCTACACGCTCGGCGCGCAGGCATCAGACTAACCCACACTGTGAGGGTAACGTGGTACAGGCTTGTGTCGGTCAAGACCTCGGCGTCCGCGCAGTTTGCCTGTCAAGGACTCTCTCTCTTGGCGTTGCTCGCTCGTGTCGACGTGCGTGAGTTGCTGCAAGCGATCCGTGCAACATGGCCTGACAGTGACGAGGTCTGTCAGTGGGTAGACGCTTGTCCCCCGCATTCAACCGTCTCACTTGGCATCGTCGGGAACGGCTTCGGCATTGAGTGGTACCAAGCCGTCGTGAGTGATACCGATGGTTCGCACTGGACGTTTGCGCCGTACGTGGCGATACAAGCTGAGCTGAAACGTCGGCTCCAGAGAGACGGCGATCCCATGAGCGTACGCGTTCCCGTCCGCGTCATTCTGGTGTCCCGCGGTGGCGTACAAGATCAACGTGGCGAATCCCAGTTTCTCTGGGATCTTCTCGCGATCGTCATGAACGACCTGTTTGTATTACGACCACCGAGTCGCTCGGTCTTTTACATTGCCGAGATTGGCGTGCGTCAGCGTGGGGCGTTTGTAGGCCACGCGGCCATCATCGAGCTGCTCGTGGAACAGATCTCGAGGTCGACGTCACAGGAGGCGACGAGAGCGACACATCGTTGGCGTCGCTCAGCATTTTTGCCGCGTGCTACGAAGACGGATTGTGCCGTGCCACGCGACTCTCGCTTGGTGCCAACCGCATCGTGGAAGAGGCGCGCGACTTCCGGCTCTTCCAGTGTCTCGCTGACAAGCACCACGCGCTGTACGAGCACCTCGAAGAACTTCAGCTCACGCTGCCATGCGTGCGCGGCTACGAGACGAACTTGCTGCCGGCCGTGCTGACCATGCTCGCGCGGAACCGACGGCTGCAGCGCCTCGTGATCTGCGTCACGCGCGTGGCCAACAACTGGCAGCGCGTCCACAGCGAGCTTCGCCAGAGCCCTGTGGTTGCCGCGATCCGAGAGCACGACGGCGAGTCGCTCCCTGTGCGCTGGAAGGCGCTGCCCACGCGGCAGAAACTGGCCTGGCTCAGTGTCGTTCAGGCCTCTGCCGGGACGGAGTCTATGGCCGCTGTCCACGCGTTGGATGCGAGCGTCATGGGGATTCATTTTTGAGTTCGCCACCACGTACCGCACACGGCGCGTCTGCATTGGCGTCGCCAACTGCTGACCCATTTTCTTGGTAAACGTTGGAAATCCAACGTTGTCGCACACCACGCACACGTCGCCGACGTCACGGCCTTTTTCGGGTTGGAAAGTTGGCGTGCTTCATGTGTGAGTGAGTTGGCTGCGGTTTCAGCAGAATCTTCACCAACTGCCAACACTCACTTGATCGTTGGTGGAAAGGTAATGCGACATGCCAAAACCGTCCCAACTTTTTCTGCTTGTTTGTTTCGTGGCAGTTGGCGAAATGGATCCGTGGGTGCAGTTTCCGGAACAGTCGGCGGTTCTGAAACCACACACTTACGCTTGTTTCTTTTTTGCTTCTTGAATTTTTCGGATCTGCACTCAGCACTCTTCTTTTTAGGACAGTCCTGATTTTAGTGCCACCGGCCCGAAGTGACAATATCAGTTCTTCAACGATCTGAAAACTTAAAATAATATATTTACGTTTTTTAAGTGCATTGAAGTGGATCTGTCCAATAGATTAATGAAGTGCGGTGTCCTCACACCCTCTGGCGTCGGTGGCAGCAGCGAACGTAATCCAACAGGCGGATGGACGTCCTTTGCACCACCACAAACATATGGCTTCGTACAACTCTAAAACCTAATATATGCATCTCTTGCACCACCGCCGCCATAGTAAGTGTATCCTGAAAAGCCTGCGATAATACATGTTTACCCAAAACTCATTTTGAGTAATGAGATATCCGACCAGCACATTTTGGGTGCGAGTCCAACTCCATACCCACTGGCCACCCAGAATCTGCGAGTCTAGAGAAAAGATGTGCTCGTATTCCCCCCAACAACCCAACCCAACGCGCGGGTGGTTTCCCTCGCCATTTCCAACTTCTTCGCTCCGCCATTTCCAACTTCTACTCCCACCACCACAACCAACTTTCCATAGACTACGATGGCTGTCCGCCGCGTACTTTTGGCGTCGTCAGCGACGCTGTTGGCGTTGGCCTCGCCAACGTTGGCCAAGCTCGAGTGCCGCCAGCCCAACTACGTGACCCATGACGGCAAGATCTGGGCGCAGGACCCGCACACACCTGGCACGGAGACCGAAGTCACGATCCGCGGTGTCGCGTGGAGCGGCATGGAGAAGGAAAACATGATCCCCGACGGTCTCTGGGATAGCACCAAGCGCAGCCAGACGGGCATCCAGGGCACCAAAGTCGTACGTTCTACCATCTGACATGTTGGCGTTTAGTTGGCGTTGGACTGACGTTTGTTGGTTTCCCTCCCATAGTCCAAATTGTTGGAATTCCTCGGCAACAACTCGATCAACTCGGTGCGGCTGCCGCTGAGCGCGCAGTACCTCATCGAGAACCCCATGCCGCAGCTCGCGTACATCAACGGCTGGGAGAACAAGGAGCTCACGACGTGGAGCAATCCGAATGCCGTGACCTACTTTGATCTCTTGGGTCGCGTCGTGCAGACGCTCCAGAACCAACGCGTGAGCGTCTTGCTCGACATCCACTTGCTCGACAAGTACCTCCAGGACGCCTTCTGGTACACGGCGCCGTACGTCGAGATCGACAAGTCGCCGACGTACAGGGCGGCCGAGTACCTCGCCAAGGCCTTCTGCAACGCCACGTACTGGAACATTCTCGGCATTGACCTCAAGGACGAGATGAGCGACGTGCAGTGGAACGCCAACGCCACGGAAGCCAACCCCAAGAACGACTGGGCCAGCGCCGCCACGACCATTGCCAACCGCGTGTTGGAACTGTGTCCGTCGTGGCTCGTGTTTGTCGGCGGCGCGAGCTCGCCGACGACCGCGCAGGGCTTTACGCTGCCCGACTACAAGACGCCGAGCCGCCACTGGGACGGCGGCAACCTCCACAATGCGACCAAGCGGCCGCTCAACATGACGCTCGCCAACAAGATTGTGTTTGCGCCGCATGCGCACGCGCACGGCAAGCTGCCGCAAAACTACTTTTACGCGAACGACGTCAACTGCACCAAGGACTCGCCGACCGAGTACTTTGGGCTCGAGGACGACCAGCTCAATATCGAGTGCGTCGACTTTATCAACGGCGCCAAGGTCAAGAGCAAGCTGCAGTGCTCGACGACCGAGTACGGATGCTCCACGTACAAGCACCTCACGAGTGCGCAGATCGCGACCAACTACAAGAAGGTCCTGGACGAGGCCATGGGCGACGTCCTGAAAGAGGCCAAGACGCCCGTGATCTTCGGGTCGTTTAGCGGCGTGTACGGCGCCGCGGTCCAGCCGCACCAGACGGCCGCGCTCGACTTCCTCATTGACTATGCCGCGACGACGCTCCGCGGCGGGTACTTCTACGCGCTCAACCCGGACACCGAGTACTACCTCGAAGACTCGACCAACAACGGCTCGGGGCTCTTTGGCAAGACCCACTACGGGCTCTTCAAGACAACGTCGTGGCAAGAGCCCAACACCGACCTGCTCGAGGCTCTCAAGAAGCTGCCGGCGTCGGCTATTCCGTGCTACGGCGGCAAGAATACCGACAAGAGTGGCAAGCAAAGCGCCGCTCCGACCACGCGCGCGAGTCTTCTCGTCGCGATGGGCTCGTTCGTGGCGGCTGCTATGGTCTACGCGATGTGAGGGACTTGAGCATGTGAGCAGCAACAAGTGATAGATGGAGAGGAGAGACTTTTCCGTCAGCACCAGAAATCGAACTTCGATATTTATGTGGTTACCTGGTTTGTTCTGTTCCGGTTGGCTCACACAGCAATGGGCTGGAGATTGCCAGTTTTTGGATCCATAACGAACTTTGGATCATTCTGCGCCAGAAGTTCCTCGTACTCTTTGGCTTCTGGATGAAAGTGGCAAATCTGCTCGAAGACGACTTCCTGCATCGCCTGCTTCTGCTCTTTCACGCGCTCGTGCGAGTCGTCAATTTGGCCTGCGAACCGATCCTCCATCTCTTCCTCGGCGCTGTAACCCGCCACGTCTTCACTGACCAGACCTGATGTTGGTGACTTGGCGACCGATCGAAACGCTTCACGCAGGTAGGGATGGCGCAACGCCTGGGCTGCCGTCAAACGCTTCTTCGGGTCGTACACGAGCAGCTTCTCCAAGAGATCCAACGCCATCGCGTTCGCACTGGGGTACAGTTCGCTGACAGGGATTGGAGATCGACGACGCTGTCTATGAACCCACCGCTGCGCTGCCTCTTTTTGGATCTTCGCAATGTACAAGATGTCGGGTGTCCCCAAGACGTTGAAAATCTTGGTGAGCTGATTGGTCGTACTTGTACCAGGGAACAAGGGCTTGCGCCCCAAGAGTTCAGCAAGAATGCATCCAGCTGACCATAGGTCGGATGGTTTGTCGTATCGACACCCGTCCAGCAGGATTTCGGGAGCACGATACCATCGCGTGACGACGTACTCGGTGAGCTCTACAAAAGGCTCGCTGTCCGGGTCGACCCTCGATTTCTTCGCTTGCGTGTAGTCAATGTATCGTGCGAGGCCCATATCACAGATCTTGAGGTCGCATCGGCTGGTGACCAAAATGTTGGACGGCTTCAGATCGCGATGCAGAACATTCGCGGAGTGCAAGTAGCTGAGTGCTCGTAAGATCTGGCGCATAAAGTAAGCCACATGCTCATCGGTGAGCGTCTGCGTCGAATGAATGACGCGATGGAGATCGGTCTCCATCAAGTCGGTCACGAGGTAAATGTCTTCCAAGTAGCATAAACGCTCCGGTCGCAAAATGTCGTACAGACTGATGAGGTTCGGATGGCGCAGCTGGCGCAGCAAGCACAATTCGCGGATAATGCGCTTCGTGTCAGGCAGATCTTGGAACGCATTCGTAATTTTCTTGATCGCAACGGTCATACCGGATTCCGTATCACTTGCTGCGATGACTTCACCGTACGTGCCCGAGCCGACGACCTTGATAAGTTGATACTTCTTCGGGATGTCAAATTGTGCCTTTCTTGCCTTGAAATCATGATTATCGCGCGCTAACTCGCGCAGCCGACGAGCAGACTCGGTTTCGGGCTCAGTATTTTCGTCTTCGACACTGTGCAAACTCTGCGCGCTTGACTTCGATCGTAACACTCGTGTCACAAGACTTCCTCTTCCACTGCTGTCGCCGTTGATTCGACCGTCTTCCCCGCGCCTCTTCTCAGCCTGCAAGAGCTCTCGAACAATGTCATTGGACATGACCAGAAGACTGTCATCACCACTCGCGTTGGAGTTCCGTCGCGACATGTTCCCACTTGGAGATGCAGACGCCCGCCGGCTACCCTGGAGCTTGGGATCGCGGAGTTCTTCAGCCGAGTGAATTGTTGGCGCGAAAATCACTGCGACCTGAATGCGACCACGAAACACTGTGGGAGGCGCCCAGGACTCCCGACAGTCGTTATACTGATCGCAAAGGTTGTGCCATCTTGGGAGCGCACCGTTCGCCTTCGCCTCAGCAGAGCCGCCACTGAACAAGGAGAGATGTGGGGTGAGATTGATCTTGCAAACACCGAGCAACGCGTCAGGCATCATAAATCGGCTCTGGAACACTTCGAGCTTGAGAAAGTACGAGAAGCCGCGAGCGCAGCCAGGAAATTCGAGGCGTAAATTGGTGCGCCATTCGGGGCGTAATGTCTCGCTCGCTGAATGCGGTTGAGCTTGTTGCTGGCATTTGCATATGCTGGTCACACATCCACTCGGATCTCCAAAGGCCGCAAAGGTGCGCTCGCCCGAGACACCAGCTGCACGTTTGAGTCCGCGAAACAAACGCGTAGTTGCTGATGGTCTTCGCTTGTCTGCTGCTGATGGAATGACACTGCCACGCTTTGACTTCGTTTGCTCATTTGAGACTGACTTTCCGGCATCGCTGATTTGGAGACCATCCATCGTTCGTTCTTCGTGTGGGCCTTCTTGAAGCACGCAGCGGACGTACACAGGATACGGCTTCTTTCCTGAACCATTGCCCGTATTCTTGTCGTCTTTCGGCGGTAAAGTTGCATTCGACCCGGAAGCCAGGCTGTCCGCCGCCGTGAGTTCTTGTGCCCGCATTATTTGGACGTAAAACATTCCCGCCGGTATTTCGTGCGAAATGGACGAGACCTCTCCCGGCAAAACCAAACGAATATTCTCGCCTTTGGATGCTGCGTCAAACGCGACGGAGAGAGCGACTGCATCACCGTTCATGTGCCACCGTACCAACCGCCCTTTGTAATCGAGCCACAGCTCGTGTACAAACAGCTGTGTCACTCTTCGATTGCCGAAGTTGATGAGGTTGAACGTTTCTTTCCCTGTGACCACGAGTCGTTTTTCCCACATCACTGACGGTGTCAGGGATCCTCTCCCCTCGCTTGCATCCGACATCGCAGCACCGATCCTGTTGGAGGTCGTGGAGATCTCGTGGGGAGACTGCA
>JAADWA010000909.1:0-12379 GCA_023335935.1 Pythium phragmiticola
CCCCCCCCCCCCCCGATTGACACCCCGGGGGAATGGCCTGCCCTATGGTCACTAGGCAACCTAGTCACTAGAACGGAAGGAGCCACCCCTAATAGAGGCATCCGAGGTAACCGGTCCGGTTTATCCAGACCGGGTCCAGTTAAAATAACCGGACCCAGATGGTTCTTTTCAACTCCTAGTCTACCCATCTATTGCCTCAATCTTGGAGCTGCCGAAGTCCGGAAAATCGGAAGGCACTTCACCACACATCTCTCGCCATCGTGAATTGAAATTGTATGCTGTGACGCATATCGCGCCGTTGATGACACATCTCTCGTCATCCCGATTTGGAGTATTGTTGGAATGCGGCATACGTGCCACCGCGTTCCAACAAAATGCGACATACGTGCCACTGCATCGAACCATACTCGTAAGCGTACAAACTAGATATGTCGAGATACGCAATAAAGTCGGAATTCGGCTGACGACCGGATGTCGGATTCCGCGGTGGCCGAAGCGTCGTTCACATAACGCTGGATCGCTGATACAACGGCAGATGAGTGCGAATCACCCGGTAGATCGAGTTTTGCCAATGCCGCCACCTGTCGCGAACGGACTTCTTCAAATACACTGTCGGTCTTGCTCTCGATTGTTGTGACCAGTTCTTGTCTCTTCCGCGGCCTTCTTCCGAATCGCAGTGATAGCGGCCGTTTCTTCCTTGGAGCGAATTTAATGAAATACACCCTCCACATCTTCATCCACACGCCGCCGAATCTCAATGAGTTGGTCGTCTCAAACGATTTGATTGTCTTTCGCCCAGTTTTCGACGCGTCCTAGAGAAGTTTGCGGATTTGGTCGGCTGCATCGTCGGTGGCTTACACTCGGATAAGTGCGATATCGAATAAACTCGATTAAGCGGTAAACCGCGGCTTGGCGGAAAGTTTGGTTTGTGCGTTTCGCAATAAATGAGGGTTTGGGGTGCGTTTGTTGATCCGTGGAGATACCCCATCATTTCCGGTCTATGTGATCAGGTTTATTGGGGGATTCATCCAGTTTGGCTAAAAGAATAGCAAATCTGCCAGATTAAGAGGGTGATTTGTATATGTGACCCTTATTTGATAAATAAATACGCAGTGTAACCCCAACTATTTAGCTACCAAGGGTCTTTCAAATCGTTGGATGGCGGAATACCGGCTCTGTGACGCGGAAAGCCTGTGTTATGAGTGGCATTCTGCCGCTACAAGATTCCAAAACCACGTGAGGCAGATTAACGATGCTGTTTGAGGCTCACACTGAAGGTCCGTGATATCAGTAAGACCAGTCGCACAACGGTCCCAAGTCTTGACCGCCGACAATTTTCGCGACAAGATCCTCTCGGCGCAAGCGAACCACGCGCGACTCAAGAAGGCAACAGGTCCGTATATATTTGTGAGTTGTAGGGTTTATCAGAGTGATCCACACGACTTTTAAACGAGAAAATACAAATATTTTGGCGTCACACTGTCAGCTTCTAGCTCGCTCCGCTTCTGCTCCGCTCGCCGCTGTATGCGAACACCAACGCCACCACCCGCCACCTGATCTCGCTCGAGTACATCGATCTCGTTGTGACAGCCACATAGTCATCGAGCCTAACCGTTTGTGTACCCCGAAAAGGCAGTCCATGTAACCCATATTAATAACCGTTCAGTATCCTTCTACACTGTAAACAGCCGATTCGGGACAGGCAATCAACTTAAATCCGCCAATATCATGTGTTCCATTGAATAATATAGTCAGTAAGGGGTTTCACAGCTGGAAAAATCGTCAAGAAATACAAGCAGAGAAACCTCGAAATGTGAGCAGAAATTGCTGATCGAAACCGGGGTTGTGACAGAAATTGCCTGCTCATTTCACTTTGAAGCAGTGGCAAATTTTGGGAACAGTTTCGTGATTTTTATTTTCTCTCCCTACGGCAACGTCCAGTCATGGTTCAGTAGAATCCAAAAGCAGACACTCCCTAACCTCATTGAGTTGGAGGCTTCGAGGTTTCTTGGCCTCTATCGATGCTGGTCGATAGATGCCATCATGGGATTCCGTGTCCATCATGTTGGTTTCTTCTCTGGCGAGTGTATTGGTTGGGGCGGGGAAGTGTTGACCATCACTCACCCTCGCAACAAATCACGACTTTTGGCAAAATTCAAGCTAAGCAAGCGCAAAAAATTGAGCTGGTTTTTTGATAGGTTTGAAGCCCCCTAATCAAAGTACACATCAGTTGATCTCGTCTCTATTTTGACAAGCCCTGCGGCGGTTGTGTTGCCATACCTGCTCACCGCGCTGTTGCAGAGGATTGAGTGGGCAAACGGCGCGAGAAGCGTTTTGGTACTTTGTGTCTATCTGTGGTTGCAGTTCATCAATGTAAAAATGATTTAGAGGTAATGATCTCTAAATCATTTTTAACATTGATGAACAGGTGAGTACTGAATGTATCCTAAATTAGTACTAGTATGTTGGTAGGGAGTGCTTGCGTAGAAAGATGCTGAAGTTGCAGGATATGTACCCCAACTACGAACTACACAAATGTCTATTTGGCCGATGATCCTGTGGCGAGGCGTAAATCACCACACTTGGTACCATACCATGCACTTCTTCCCACATTGGTGGCTTTTGTCCTGCACGTCCCATGGACCCCCTTTACTCGAGCTGCTGCTCCTGAGCACGCTGAGCTTTTCGCTCCTGACGACGCGCATGCTCCTCCGTGAACATGGCAAGCGCTTGCTGCACTTCCGGGTCCGCCTCGAGCTGCAGTGACTGGTACCCAGCGGCGTTCGACTGCGCGAAACCTACATATCACACCCGAGTCAGCGATTTCCGATCACTCATCTCACCTCCCGTCCCATAGACGCACCTTGCAACGTGCTCAAGAAGAACTCGACCTCGTCGACCTCATCCAACAGGCTGTCGTACTCCTCGTCATTGTCGTCGTCGTACATGCCACCCATCTCGGCCTCTTCGCGAAGTTGCTTCAGGATAGCCATGTAGTCGTCGTCATACACATCCTCGGCGTCCTGGTCGGACGAGTAGCCGCCCGCCTCGAGAAGCTGCTCGAGCTGCTCGCTTGAGCCGCCCTCGTCGTCGTCGGCATCATCACCAGCTGCATCAGGGGTGTAGATCGAGTTGCGGAGCATCTTCGTCGCCGCGTGGATGACTTGCTTCATGTGCGGATGCAGCACCGAAGGCACCTTCTCCACTGGAAGCTTCAGCAGCGACATCACACCAAGCACAAACAGCTTGCGGTCCAACACGCTCTCGAACAGCGACAGCTTCGACATCCACAGCGTGAACGCGCCCTGCGTCGCTTGCAGCTGCTCCAGCGCCGAGACCGCGAGAAGCGGATTGTAGTGGAGGAGGCTACCGAGCACACCAAAAAGCGTGCGCAGTGCCGAGTCGCCCTGCTCCTCCATCGCCAGACGCGTCACCGTGAGCCGCACCATCTCGAACACGAGGTCGTCGACCTTGCCGAAGAGGTTGTGCAGCAGCGCGTACAGCAGACGCGTGGACGCACACACTTCTAGCTCCTGCGACGACTTGTCGTCCAGCACGCGGCGCGCCATGTCGATCACGAGGTCCACGTACCGCATCGTCACGCCATCCTTGTTCGTGAAGACACCAGCCATGAACGTCTCGCCGTCGCGACCCACGAAGTTGTCGATCACGTGGGAGAAGTTGGACAAGTAGTCGGCCGCAAAGTCATCAAAGCTCGTGAAGATGCACGGGAACAGCGCCCACAGCTGCGGTGGGATCGTGTGGCAGCAGTACACGAGCGAACTGAAAATCTCCAATGCGCTCTCCATGTACTCGACGTAGTCAAAGTCCGTGAGCACCTTCTCGATGATGGGTGCGAGCGACGGCACCATGAGCGGGTACAGTTCGGGGTGCTTGTGCACGCTGACCAGGATCGTGTTCATCGCATCCAAACACGACACGGCCGCAAGACACGCGTCGTCGTCTTCCTCGCCCTCGGCAGTGAACTGCTGGAAGAATTCGACAAACTTGGCGATGAGCTGCAGAGAGTACGGTCCGATCTGGTCGCCGAACTTGTCAATGATCTGCTCCAATGCGACCACGACCTCGTCGCTTCCGATCTCGTCCATGAGGTTAAAGAAGCGTTCCAGAATCTGCGGCAGTCGGGGCTGGATGACCTCGAGCACCGTGTCCGAGTGTGGATACTGGACCACAAAGCGAATCGTCTTGGCCGACTCGACGCTCACGGGCAGTTCCTTATCAAACATGCAGTCGAGCATGCCAGTCACGATCTGCACAAGCGTCTGCTCGTCGCGGAACTTGATCGCCTCAATGTACTTGCGCGAAAAGAACTTGCACGCACGCAGACGCAAGAAGCCGTGCGGGTTCTTGAACTCGGGCAAAATGTGTGCAATGATCATGTTCTCGACCTGGCTCTTGTGGGCCTTCGACTTGGTGAGCACTCCGTCGAGCGCGAAGAGCGCGTGGAGCGCCGCGTCCTTCTGGATGTAGTCACGCTCGTTCTCGGGAGTGGCCAAATACGTTGAGAGGATGTTGGTGTAGAACATGAGCACGTTGCTGAGGCAGTCCTTGCCACGCTTGGTGCACAGATCCGCGAGCAAGTTGGCGGCGGCAAACACTGGATCCAAAAAGTCCTCAAACACGTCGTTCGTCTTGCGCACAAACTCATGCGGGTCGTCGTTCCAGAGCTGCAGGTCCTTGGGCGTGAGGCACAGCACCGGATGCACAACCTCAAAGAGCAAAAAGCTCAGGTGCGGCTTAATGAGCTTGTACGTGACGGACGAGTCCACGGCTTCCTGCAGGAACACAAAGCAGAGCTGCATGACGCGGTCCGTGCAGAAGCGGCCATTCTTGCGGAGAGACACGGTGTCGAGCACGCACGGCAGCAAGCCCGGTGCGATCTGGTTGCGGTAGAGCTGGCTCATCTCCTGGTGCTCGGCCTCGACGCGCTTGGGGTGGCCGTAGCGCGTGTAGAAGCGACAGAGGATCTGCAGCGCCCACTGCTTGACCTTCCACCACGGCCATTCGTTGCGCTCGTCTTCCGTCGTCGGCTGGCCGGCCGGCTCGAGGCCCTCATGGGCCTCAGGAAGCGGCTTGGCGACCACGGCGCGGAAGAGCTCGTTCCACGCGAGCACATGCTCGACCTTGGCCAAGTGGGGCGTCAGGTGCACTTTGACGCACGACCAGTACGTCTTGAGAATGAGATGCATCATCATGGCCGACTCGATCGAGTTGTTGGAGAGAAGCTGGGCGAACATGTCGCGCAGCAACGGGAAAATGGTCTCGGCCAGGGCGTGGAGCGGTCCGAGACGCTACACACAGATATACGAGAAGTCCGTCAGCAAACGAGTGTCGCTGAATATGCACGCAATCAGCACTTCGCCAGTTGAAGCTAGCGTACCTCTTCCCCGCGGTACTCGTAATTCTTGATAACACGGCGCAGCGCGAGCAGCGCCTGCAAGTAACAAAGGACGAGGGTGAGTGAGGATCCTGGTCGTGCACCGAGTAAATCTCACGGCGTACGTTAATGATGCGCTTGGCGTCGCCGCTCTGGATGTTTTGAACGATCACTTCAATGAGGTTTGGCCACGAGTCCTGCTCGAGAATCATGATTCAGCCATGGCTATGTGTCCATAGAACAATCGGCGGATGGCTACGTACGGGGAAGTCACTGCGCGCAATGTACGAAAAGGCCTCTGCGAGCAGCGAGCGAAGCGACGTGTCGTGCGCCACGAGAAGCGCCTGACAAATCACAAAAAGCAAACAGCCATGAGCCACCACTCCCAGCAACCCGACGAAATAGAGCGGCAACGCACCTCGAGAACATGCTGGCGCACAGCCGCACGCTCGTCGTCGGGGATGACACGCACGAGCTCTCCGTTCACAAAGTCGCCGTCCCAGTGCTTCTGAATGACGTTCTTGAGCGAGATGGCGGCCGCCTGGCGCACCTCGCGCTCGACCGTCTCTTCCGCGACAAACTGGATGAGCAGCAGCAGCGCGCCGCGCACCGTGTGGAGGTTGGTGATCTGCTCGGCGGCGGCATCGCGCGCGGCCTTTTCGGGGCTGATGGTGTGCTTGAGCACAAGGTGGAGCTGCTGCGCGTCCATGGTGAACTCTCTCTTTCTCTCTGCGATCGCCGAGTGTGGGTGGGGACTGGAGTCTCTTCTTGGCTTCGCTTTTCCACCAGCCACTCTTTGGAGCTCCATGACAAACACTCCAGAGAACACCAGATGATGGTACCGCATTTATGGTACCGTTAAAACCCACATGTTCTTCTGTGTGGTTTTTGGGATGTTAGATAACTCAATCACAAAAGTGGGTGCAAAATCGACTGGCTGCGAACGGCGCGAAGCCATGGCACACAGCTGGCAGGCTTCAACCACGTCCGAGGAAATGGGTTCACAAAATGGACTAGTGGACGAACCCCAGGTCAGGCAATGCAAACACAAGGCAACGGCATGCATGGCGTCGGATTGCTCTCTTTATTAAATATAAATCCTCAAAAAACTGAAAGATCCATCACAAGAACATCCACTACCAAAAGGCCGCTCGCACCAGCGACGGATCTCTCGCGCAGGAAGGAGTACAAATGCAAAGAACGCATATGCCTGAGCAACGCGCCACTCTTGAAAAACGTAGACTTAGTCGACCTCCTCCATAGTGCTCTCCTCCTCGCCCTCGCCCTCAAGCGGCGGCAGGTCCTCCATGCTGTCGTCCACGACCTCGTCATCGTCGTCGATGCTCAAGCCGAGCTTGATAAGACGGTGGATGCGGTTCGCAAACGTCGTCGGCTCGTCCAAGCTGAAGCCCGACGTGAGGAGCGACGTGTCGTACAGCAGCCAAATGAGGTCCTTGACCGTCTTGTCGCTCTTGTCAGCCTCCGACTTCTCACGGAGCGACTTAATGATCGGGTGAAGCGGGTTGATCTCCATGGTCTTCTTCGACGACATGTACGACGACGTGCTGCTGTCGCGAAGCGCCTGCGCCTTCATGATGCGCTCCATGTTGGCCGACCAGCCATACTCGCCCGTGACAAGCACACACGGCGACTCGACAATGCGGTTCGAGATCTCCACCTTCTCGATCTTGTCGTCAAGGACCTCCTTGATGAGCTTGCAGAGACCAGCGGTCGCGGCCTTGGCCTCCTCGAACGACTTCTTCTCGTCCTCAGTCTCCTCCATCTTGAGACCCTCCTTGGTGGCGCAGATGAGCTTCTTGCCCTCGTACTCCTTGAGCTGCTGGACGGCGTACTCGTCAATGGCGTCAACCATGAACAAGACCTCGTAGCCCTTCTTCTTAAGCTTCTCAATGAACGGCGAGTTCTCGACAGCCTTCTTGCTCTCGCCCGTCACGTAGTAGATGCCAGGCTGGTTCTCGGGCATGCGGCTGATGTAGTCATCAAGCGACGTCGGTTCCTCGCCCGACTTGGTCGAGTGGTAGCGCAGCAGCTTCGCAATCTTCGTGCGGTTGGTCGAGTCCTCGTGGATGCCGAGCTTGAGGTTCTTGCTAAAGGCCTCGTAGAACTTGTTGTACTTCTCCGAGTCCTCGGCAATCTCCGCAAACATCTCGAGGCACTTCTTGACCAAGTTCTTCTTGATAACACGAAGAATCTTGTTCTGCTGAAGCGTCTCACGCGAAATGTTGAGCGGCAAGTCCTCCGAGTCGACCACGCCCTTCACGAACGAGAGGTACTCGGGCATGAGGTCCTCGCAGTTGTCCATGATGAACACACGACGCACGTAGAGCTTGATGTTGTTCAACTTCTTCTTGGCGCCACCCTCGAACATGTCGAACGGGGCACGCTTCGGAGCAAACAAACAGGCCTTGAACTCGAGCTGGCCCTCGACCGAGAAGTGCTTGACGGCAAGGTGCTCCTCCCAGTCGTTCGTGAGCGACTTGTAGAACGAAGCGTACTCCTCGTGGGTCACATCCTCGGGCTTGCGCATCCAGATCGGCTTCTGGCTGTTGAGGTGGTTCCAGTCGTGGGTCACCTCCTTGATCTTCTTCGTCTTCTTCTTCTTGTCACCCTCCTCCTCGGTCACGTCCTCGACCTTCGGCTTGTCATCATCGGCCTCTTCCTCGTCCTCCTCATCATCCGTGACTTCCTTCTCCTCCGTCTTCTCGACGTAGAGCTTGATGGGGAAGCCAATGAACTCCGAGTGCTTCTTCACGAGGTCCTTGAGCTTGCGCTCCTCGAGGTACTCGAGCATATCCTCCTTCAGCTTGAGGACAATGCGCGTGCCACGAGTAATCGGCGCCGAGGTGTCCGGCGTCACGGTGAACGAACCACCGGCGGCTGACTCCCAGACGTACTGGTTGTCATCGTTGTGCTTCGAGTGCACGACGACCCTGTCGGCGACGAGGTACGCCGAGTAGAAACCGACACCAAACTGACCGATCATGGAAATGTCGGCACCGGCGGCGAGCGCCTCCATAAACGCCTTGGTGCCCGACTTGGCAATGGTACCGAGGTTGTTGATGAGGTCGGCCTTGGTCATGCCGATGCCCGAGTCCTCGAGCGTGAGCGTGCCGTTGGCCTTGTCGGGGATGATGCGGATCTCGAGGTTCTTGTCCGAGTCCAGCACTGAGGCGTCGGTGAGCGACGAGTAGCGGATCTTGTCGAGCGCATCCGAGGCGTTCGAGATGAGCTCACGCAGGAAAATGTCCTTGTTCGAGTAGAACGTGTTGATGATGAGGCTCAACAACTGGTTGATGTCAGCCGAGAAGGCAAAGGTTTCGGCTTCGGCGCTCATGGTTGAGATGCGGCGGTGGTGCTGTGGTCGACGGTCCCTGGTCCAGCGGAAGGAAATTCGCGAATGCCGTTGGCGGAGGAAAGCTTTGGCGAAGGGAAGGGGAGGGGACCGAGGCCGCGAGAGCCACAGGCCGCGCCAACAACTGCATGGACCAAGTCTCGAAGGTTCGCTGGACCAAATCTTTCCGTAGTTTTCACACCTCACTCTGGCGAAGAGAGTGATGGAATGGAAGGCAAGGAAGGGCGATGTTTTGCATTAATCTTGATAATTGTATTTATGTGGTCAACCCATCAGCAAGTCAACTTGCCTTGATTCGAAGGTTCTAGATTGTGATTCACCAGCTGTTAGAGAAAGTTATCAAACAGCTGGGTTGGTTCCAGACGACTGCAGACATCGAGGTATATTTATTCACAGAGGTCAAAGGAATATGAAAACAAGGCTGAATCGAAAGGAAACTCAAACATTTACAAGAGGGTACTTCTTTATGAGTAAAGAACTGGTGGCGGGTTCTTCTGGAAAAATAGTTGGCGAAGAGACGTGAGATTTGGAAAGATCAGCCCCAAAGGACGTTCATAAAAGTTCTCGAACTGCAAAGCGTCGGCGACGACAAGGCTGAAATCGCAAGTACCAAAGCGCCACTGGGCATGGAGACTCGGCGTACGTAGAACCAGAATCACAGCCGCACGGTGCTGTATTCTGTTAGTCTAGTGGTTGAGGTTGTCTGTGTGTGAAAGAGGCGGAGTAGTTGGCCGATACGCACCCTGCTTGTGGGCGCGATTGAACTGGTGCAAAATGCGTTACAGTATTGTGTGTTGGAATGGCCAGAGGGCGGTCAAGTTGCTGGCGAAGGTGCGCAATGATCTGCATCTTCTCTCTGCTTTTGCGTAGCTGGCACCGTCAACAACCAGATGACCGACGAGGCAGTGAACCAAGCGATTGATAACTATGGGAACGCCAAGCGCCAGCGGATGGAGCTGGATCCCCCAGGCGGGTGGCTCTTGACTCTCTGCACAAGCCCAGCCGCGCTTACTGAACAGGATAATGCCATGTAGTCTAGAGCTGCATTAATTTAGCGACCTAGAATACAGTACTTCACCATTGTCATGACGCTCTGGATAAGGCCGCGATGGTCAGCTGCAGTCTACTGCCCGGATCGCCGGTCGGCAGGCGCGCCGATTGTAACGCGATACTACATCATCACGAGGAATTGAGGACGGTGCCACCATGGCCATTGTCGCCATCGATACCCTCTTATTGAAGCCGTTGGTTTAGCAGGCGACGCAGCATCCTCTACCCAGCGTCGGGCATAAAGGGCCTGAACAGTTTCCGTACATCCATACTATTCGAAGCACGATAATCGCTGAGCTGCAGCATAATGTTGCCCTAATGAGTTTATGCGTGAATGAGCGCT
Source organism: Pythium phragmiticola (assembly GCA_023335935.1). Lineage (NCBI taxonomy): Eukaryota > Oomycota > Peronosporomycetes > Pythiales > Pythiaceae > Pythium > Pythium phragmiticola. The sequence goes on from JAADWA010000909.1 coordinate 10,165, forward strand.
TGCCTTCTCGGCATCTTACTGACTGAATGAGCGTCAGGTCAACATACACACTGGTCAATCTTGCCAAAAACTGACCAATCGAGACGAAAAGCAGAATGAATACGTGGAGACCATTGAACAGAGCACGAAGAAGAATAACTCCAAGCTCTTCGCTCTCTCGCATGCCTCACTTTCGCGGCCTTGTTGTTCATAGGGTTCCAAGGGAGTCAGCGGGCGAGTTTGTTCCAAACAACTCAGATACTCTCGACTCAGATTGAGCGCAGTCACCGAACTTGAGCATCTCATACATGATGTTCCGGTGCGTGGTGTCCTAACTGGATCCGTTTGTTCCCTCGCAAGAAGAGTTCCCATTAGATGGTATTAACATTCGTTCCAAGATGGTGAACCGCGAGCTGTTTAGAAAAACGCCGGCAAGTAGCGCGGCAAGTATTCGTGCCTCTGCAGCTTCGACGCCTCGACGCTACTAGTGAAGCTTGAGCATCGTGTGCACCTTGTATCCCATATGACGGATCCGAAGAGATGATGCGCGACACCCATTGCCAACCACTCGTTGCCAACCTGGCTCCTCTGAAACTTTACCTGAATTGCGACCAATACAGTAGACTCCACTTGCATCGCCATCGACCACTCGTTTCCAGGATGGTGGATGCAGATAGAAGAGTGCTGCCACCTTTGGACGAGTGGCCCCGTTTATCTTCAAGGAAGAGTAGCGTGCCCTCTGGCATTATCAATGTGGGGTCAGAGAAAAAGAACCCCCACAGAATACCAGACGGAATGAATGGACACCAGCGCCCTCTCCTTTCCTGGACAGATCCGACGTGAGCGTGTTGTGTCTGTCATCGTCAATCATCGTTGAGATCCCAGACAAATCTTGATCCAAGAATTCGGAACCCTCGGATTCAGCCAATGGGAGATCGCATCTTCTCCTCATCCAACCAATCAGCAGTCTAGATTGTTTGTCTGCCACGTCTGCGTCATCACTGCGAGATTGTCTCAGCCGGTTGGGACCCTGCCAAAGAACTCAACGGCCGGACCAGTCCAGTACTGTGCAGTACAGTATCGAGAAGGTGGGGACCAAGACCTTTATCGTGGCGTTATCTGCCCTGTACTCATTCGCCCAGGCTATCAACCTCTCCCGTCGTCATGGACCGTTGGAGGAAGCCACCATCGCCTGGTCGTTCTTATTTCCCTCAGGTTAAGATTTCCGCTGTCCCTGCTGCCCACCGATTTCCGCTGTTGCGTCCGGCACGCCGTCCGGCTCGATGAATCATTTACAGCGGACCATCTGCACGTCGCCGCATCTTCCTTGACTGGCACGCAAGCACTGCGTGAGTGAGGTTTTTTAGATGTTGGGTCCGTGAGGTTAAATCGGTGGAAAGATCGGATCTGGTGTTCCTCTGGCTCACTTCGTACGTCACATCCCAATCTTCGCCCTCCGTTCACCGGCCCTGAGTGAGAGAAGCGGCCCGCCATGAACGTCTCGGTCGCGCCCGCCACCTCCGTCGCCGCCGCCTGGCCGGCCGACATCACGCCCATCGAGAGCTGGACCATCGGGCTGCTGCCCGTCGCGGCGCTCGCGTTCGTCTACGTCATGCTCCGCATCGTGTGGCCCGTGCCCGCGTCGTCGCTCCCGCAGTACCAGTCCATCCCGGCACCGAATGAGACGACCGCGCTCAAGCCGATTGAAATGCCCAAGACGTCGCTCATCGAAGAGGGCGAAGTCGGTGGCGACTACGAGGAGAGCTGGCTCCGAACCTTCGACTTCTACTTCCTCGTCGGTATGCTCGGTTACCTCGCCGTCATGCTCATCCTCACCAAGATCTACGCGCCGGAACTCTTCTCGTCGCCCGTGTTCTGGATCATGCAGCTCCCCAAGCTCGGCGTCATGATGCTCGTCTCGCTGATCGGCGGTATCATCTGCCGCCACTTCTGCGACGTCGATGAGAAGGGCTACATTATCACGAACAAGTCGTCCAAGTTCAAAGTCAACTACACGCGCAAGCTGCAGCACTTTGCCGCCTACATGGTGCCGCTCGTCATCAAGTCGGAGGTGTCCGGTCCGCTTGCGCTCGCATGGGGCGACTTCTTCAGCATGCTCGGTTTCCTCGTGCTGATCAAGCCGATCCGTGAGCACTCCAAGTTCTTCATGCTCCAGTTCAACTCGCTTGACCGCCCGGAGGACCGTCCGAACACGCTGACGTGGATCATCCTCGGC
>JAADWA010000091.1:0-59049 GCA_023335935.1 Pythium phragmiticola
CGACTTCGCACATTGGCAAGCCCAACACTTTGCTCGACTTTTAGTCCTGTAAGACAAGCTTAGGCGGCTGTAGAACTCTAAAAGAGCGTTCAATGGTACTCACTTCATCATCATCATCATAATCATGATGATCACGATCCACTTCTCAGGCGCGCCAAGGTGGTGCACCTTTTGGGTTGAAGTGGCCTGTTTATGTGCAATCGGACAGCTGAGGGACTTGTTGTTCACAGGCCGGGATCGACGCAGTCCTGCTGGTCTTGGCGATCGTGCTCGCGACCCAAGACACGACGTCCACGGTCAACTGGGCCATCGTCGGCGCGTTATGTGTCATCCATCTTCCCCGTCACACTTGTCTTCTACGCACGATTCACCTTTATCACCTGACAGTGAAGGGGCTACTAATTTGGCCTGCTCGCAGTTTGTGCTGGGCTCGCAACGCATGGCACTCACCAAAATGGCGTACGCGTGGGTCCACTCTGAAGCGATCCGTTCAGTGGAGGCCATTAGAGCTAAACAGAACACACTTTTCCTATCGTTGATGTGGACCAGGGCACTCGAGGAGTTTCTCTTCCACAGCGACAACTTTGACCCGCGCTATGGCGCTTGGTTTCTGGTTCGGATCGTCGCCCACCAACTACAGGATCAAACGTTCTACAACCGCCCCCCCTTTTCTCATTATCTATTGAAAGAGTCTCTGACACTGACACATCCACAGCATGTGGCACACTGGTACGATGGTCGCGACCGCAGGAAGAGAGGACGAAAACCATATTTTACATACTGTAGCTTTGGTGAATTTCATGAATCCATTTCCAGGAAATATGTTATCTCAGTGTATTTTGGAAGAACTGGTTTTCTTCCGTTCCTGTGCGGCGAACATGCGCGTGGAACAAAAAAGAAGATCCGAGCTATGCGCCGCTCGAAAGAAAGAAAATCCATAAGCGCAAGGGGTTAGAAATGCAAACACTGCAAGAGCAACGCAGCGCGTCGAATGACGAGCGACTGAAATGCGGTTGATGGCGGTCTGTGACGATGGCAATGCGACGGTCAGTCGCGATCGCACTCACCCGTGGAGCCGTTCTTCTCGCGTTCCGACGGCGCTTTCTCGACCTCAACTTCTTCCGACCGCCATGCGTTGTCTCTGTCTATTGACACTCGTGACCGTCGCGACGCTATCTGCTGCTACTGCTGATGATAGCGTGTACCCCGTCCGGAGTGATCTACTGGTTTCTGTTCTGCATATTACCAACATAACGGTTCAGCGTTTTCAGTTCTGACGAATGACCTGTCACTGCCTTCTTTACTGCAGCACGGCAAGCTCCATTCGGACGGCGTCGAGTATTTCGACTTTTACGTAGATGACAGCATCGTTGGCGTCACCGTGAGCGTGGCGCGCAGTGCACCAGGCAGCGCTGACTGTGGTAGCCACTGCGATTCCGAGCTGGAACTGTTCCTCCGATTCGGAGCGTTCCCAACACAAGCCAACCACGACCAACGCATAGTCGCGGGCCTAACTAAGCGTGGTGAGATGGTCGTGGAACAGCTTCGCGTACGTCACTTTTATGTGCGAGAGGATGAAGTTTGTCACGAATGGCTCACCGGTCTCCCTGACTGTCAATCAGACTGGCCGCTACTATCTCTCTCTCAACGGTGGCCAGCCCTACGACTCGGCGCCTGCGTTTGTCGGGCCCCACGCCGAGCTCCAGTACTCGCTCAACATTTCCTATTCGACGTGCGAGCCAAACGCCGTTGTTGACAACCGCTCAGAAGACCGGCCCAGCGACTGCCCGTTGGACTCGACCGCGGCCGCGCTTGAAATTGCTCCGCCGCTGCTGGCGGACGCGCATCGCTTCCCGAGTGTACACTACAAGCCAGCAAACCGCCTGCCTGGAGGCTGTGTGGATTTGCTCTGGCCGACGGTGAGGTACACGTTTCTAGTAGAACAGCCGCAGTGGGAAATGCTGTTGACGGTACGTGCAGGTCATAGGAGATTGAGCGATTAGTGGGTGGCCGACAAACGTGGCGATGTGAATGTAGTTGTCGACGACTTTTGCCGCTGGATTCCGAATGACAGTGTCCACCGGCTATCGAAACGTCACCAAGCTGCCTCGATCTGATACCGTCCAGCCGACGGCGCTGATGCAGTCAATCTCGATACCTCCTGGTGCGGGGTTCCGCTCCACAACCGTGCGTTTCACAGCGCCACCCACAGGGTAAGTAGAACCACGCCCCCGTGCAACGAGACACGCTTGACCCGTTAACAGTTGTGTATTGGTAGCCGCTGGATGGTCATCATCTCTGGTAATTTGACGGACAACTCGACGTGCGCAAAGAACGGTGGCGCGTCCTTTGCGCTGGAAACTAGCCACGCTAGCATCAACTGCTCCCTGAGCGACGCTGGATCAAGCAGTAGCGCCGCAGCGTTGGCTGGAGTCGATCTGTGCTCGCTGAAGACGGTGTCGCTCGAGGAGAAGCGCGAGACTGCCCAAAAAGTGGACCAGCTCTTGGACGCCACATTCTCCCATGCTCAAGTTGCAGTTCGTGATGGCAACACCAGCGACTCATTCGCCTTTGCGTTCAAGGCGATCGTGGAGTCGCATTTCGCGGGTGCGAACATGGAGCTTCGTGTGGCAGCCACGACCAATCTTCCGGCATTTCAAGTCCTCGCGCGCGTTGACGCCCTACCAACGCTCGAGCAGTTTGACTACAAGTTCCGAACAAAGGAAGCGCTCGCTCCGACGCCCATTGCAACCACGTTTACCAACTCGACGAACGGCAGCCTCGCCATGCAAGCATTTGTGTGGAAGCCCACACTGTATCCGAAAACGGGCGTTTGGTATCTGCTGCTTGTGGAGGACGAGTCAGACCGTGGGCTGGACGATGGGAAGGCGGCGCAGCTCGCTGTGAATGTGACACTGCGTACGTTTGCATGTCCAACGCGAGAAGAAGACGGGTGCAATTCCCATGGAAAGTGTGGTGTGACATTGACCACGAACGGGAAAGGCTATAGCTCGTGTCGCTGCAAGTACGGTTACGCCGGCAAGCAATGCGAGTCCGTCTCGGTCGACCAGACGTACAAGGGCACGCAAATCTTCTTCACGATGGCCTCCAACCTTGCGATTCTTCCAGTGACGTGGCTCAGCCTGAAACGACAACTCTATGGTACGTGCGGTCATCCCGAGATGCTTGCATGGCGAGTAGTTCCCATGGTTCTCAACATTGGGATGAATGCTCGCAGCCGAAAGCATTCTGTTTGCCTCGACTGGCACGATCTCGGCGCTCTACCACGCGTGCGACTTTGACATTTTCTGCGCGCTGCGGTTCAGCGACCTCCACCACATGGATTTCGCGCTGTCTTTCAACATGATCGCCGTGCTGGTCGTGCATCTCTCGGGGGCGAGAAACCAGCTCAAGGTGCGTGTGGTTTGTTCAGGTGATAGCTTTACCCCCACCCTGTTGACGGTGGCCATACGACTATACAGGCAGGACTACTGGTCTTCTATCTGCTGACGATGGTGATGCTCACGACCACTGATAATCCCTCGGCCTCCATCGCGTGGATCGTGCTGGGCGGCGCCTGCCTCGTCCAGTGCACGCTTGCGATCGCCTACTACGTACGTGAGAAAAGGAAGAGCATGAGGTGGAGAAGCTCCTTTCTCACACCATCACTCGCTGGACTTATGTCTGCTTTAGGTGATTGCCGGCTCCCAGAGAATGGGACTCGGCAAATCCATGTACGCTCCCTCGTCCCCGCTCACCATCATTATATGATCCAGGCCCACTCATGCTCAGCTGTTGCTTCGGACAGTGCCCTGCGGACGTTTCTCTTCCACAGTAACAACTTTGATCGGCGGTCCGGCATCGCCAGTGTCGTCTGTCTCAGCGTCGCGCTGAGCTGCTGGTTCACAGCCTCCTCGTCCAACTACTGGATCCTCCACAGCCTCTGGCACGTGTCGGCCATGCTCACGGCGTTCTGCGTGATTGGCGTGCGCGCCAATGATCGGTACCAGCTCATCACGCCCGACTTTAATATCGACGTGCTGGCGACACCGCCGCAGTACCGGTTTGCCGTTTCGAGCGTCAAGAGCGTCGACATATTGGAAGACACGAGTGATGGCGGAGGCCGCGACCACCACGATCGCCCGAGCCATCGGAGAACATGGCGACGATGACGGACCGTAACAGTGTGGAAAGAGAGTTTGCACCTCCTTTTTTATACCTACAAACAGCGGTGTGCTACGTTGCTGTCTCAGCTGTCTACAAGTGCCTACCTAGCTCTGCCTCGCTCTGCTCTGCTCTACGCTATCATCTCCCATGACGCCTTTCTATTCCGCTTGCAACCCAAGCGGCGGGGAGAGGGAGAGGGGAGTCCGCCTAACTACTTCTTGCTCTTCTTCTTCTTCTTCTTGCTTTTGCTCTTCTTGGCGGCGCCGTTTTCGTTTCCGTGGCCGTTTTCGTCCTCGTTCGACGGGTCTTCATCGTGCGAATCGACGTCACTCGGTGCCGAAGACGCCTGACTGTTGTCGTGGTGGCCGTTGCCCACAGTCGATGAAGACGCAACGGACGACGCACCGTCGTCGCCGTCGTCGCTGCCGTTCGCCGCCGATCCTCCTTGCCCCGAAGTCTTCTTCTTTCCCTTCTTCTTCTTCTTCTTCTTGCTGGACAAGTCGTCCCCGTCGTGATCGTCGGGCCACGCGACATCATCCAGAAACCCAAGCGACCGCGCGTATTCCGACCCGTGGTCAATGCCCTTCGTCTCGCCAATGGTCTGCCACGTGTCGCGCTGGTACATCGTCCCCGGACGCATCGACTGCGGCACGTTGAAGCCCAAGCCGTGGTTACAAATGCGCGCCGTGTGGGCGCGCAGCTCCGGCTCAAAGCCGCGCCACGTAATGTGTGACTTGAGGAAATTCCGTAGAAACGCATCGGGCGGTTGGGACGCGGCCTGCAGTCGAATGGCATTGCAGCACTGCAGAATGTAGCCCTTGTTGCTCGTGTTGACCGTCTCGTCGCGGTAATACTCGATCAGCGCCGTCACGAGCTTGAGCTTCTTGATGAGAATCTCGAGCGTCACTTGGTTGTCTGTGCGCAGCGCGATAAACACGAGCTGATAGAACGCCGCGTGGTACAGATTGTTGTGGGCGTACTCAAAAAACCACGCGAGCAAGACGCGCCAGACGTTGGCGTCAAAGTGCGCGCTCAGCGTGCTCGGATTGTGAGCCACAATCTCGACCAGCGCGTCCACGAGCATGAGCCGGAACTCGGTGAACGGCACCTTGACAACGTAGGCCGTGTGGCGCACGGCGCTTTGCGGGAGCGGCTTGTCGGGCGACGCCAGATCCATCTCAATGTTTTGCTGGTCCTGGTACTTGTCGATCAGGTACCGCAGCATCTTGCCCATGTCCTTTTCCGCGAGTTCGAAAATCTTGTCCCGCAGCGACACGAGTTGGTTGGGCAGCAGGTTCACGACCGTCGAGCCGAACGACTGGTACGGACTCGTGGGCGGGCCCTGGACCTTGTCCAGAATGCTGCGCTGCAGCAGGCGTAGCACGCACTTCATGGCGGCCGTGCGCTGGCCGTGGCTCGGGCCGTGCGCTTTGGTCTTGCTGCTCGTCGCCACGACCACGCGGATGAGCCCCTCGAGCAGCTCGGGGCAGTACGCCGCTGGCTGGAGCAGCAGCGCGCCGTTCTCGTCCGCGGACAGCCGATCCACGAGCTCCACAAAGACGTCCGCGGCCGCGATATTGTGGAGCTCGGAATAGCCGTCGCCGTAGACGTGCTGCGCGAGCACGAGCAGGATCTTGTACTCGGCGAGCGCACGGAAAAACTGCCACTTGGTCTGCGGCTTGGACGCGTAAAAGCGCAGCACGTTGGCGTTGTGCGGTTTGCAGATGAGCGTGAGCAGCACCTCTGAGACCGACGCGTCTTCCATGCGGTCCAGCAGCACGTCCATGTAGCGCGCGGTCGTGGCGTCGTTGCGGCCAATGACCTCGTAGACGTCGTCCAGATAGAGTCGCATCAAATGGTCGATGACGCGGCAGCCGTGGCGCAGGAGCCCCTGGGCGTTCCGCTGGAAGATGGGGAACATGCACTTGGTGAGGAGCTTGCTCTTCTTGCCGAGAAACGTCAGCAGCGCCTCGCTCGAGTCGTCGTTCGTGAGCAGCATGGTCGCGCGGTAGGACGCGATGATCTCGGGCGAAGCCTCTTCGTCGTCGCCATGCAATGGATCTTGTTGACCCTCTGGATTTATTCCAGAGTCGTCCAGAGAGACGGGTTGCGGACCGTCCAGAATTGCGTGCTTCTGGACATCGTGGCCCGCAATGCGCGTAATGTACGACACAAACACGGCGCACGCGAGGTCGTCACTGAGCACGTTGACCATGGCCGTGTTGATCGAGGGCTCGGCGCCAAAGCGCGGCTCGTCCGTGAGCATTTTGTGGATCACCTGCATATACACTTGCTGCTGCGAGAGCTCGCCCTCGGGGGCCGCGGTCTCAACCAACGCGGTGGTCATGGGGTCTAACCTCTACGTAGATTAAAAGAAAACTCTCAGTACGCTGCTCGTGGTGGTGGGGGGAGGCCTAAACGAGGGGGGTCTAATCGCATGTGGTGGATTGCGTCCTCGCACTTCGCATTTCGCACACAACCCTGGTCTCTGTTTACGTCTGTTGGACGTTGGTTGGCATCAAACGTACATTCACAAAAGGCGGCTCGCTATTCGTTGGATGGGAAGTGATGGCTGTTGATATCCGTCTCTATGTGCGGGGAGGAGAAGATGGAGGGGGTCGCTTACGACTCCGGTGATCCTGAAAACTCCTTCCCGTACGTACGTGTTTCTCCTGTGGCCAAGAGAATACCCGATGCGGCCGAAAACAGCTTGTCGCCAACGCCACACGCAATCCAATGTTGTGAATGTAACAGCAATTCGTACCCCCAGACACTTGGACCGAGTGAGCCTCACTCGTAGTAACCGTACGTATGGTTACTTTAGGTTACGTCTGAACGCCAGTCCTGGTTACGTACTGGTTACGTTTTCACCCATCCAATAACCATCATAAACATGGGTTACGCTATTCAGAAGAAGAAAAAACATTCAGAACGGCACAAACAAAACTGCACTTTTACTTGGCAAGCCCAAGATACTCTAGCTGCTGGTTCAAGTGCGTACCAAACGTTGCGAGCTTGTCCGAGGCCTCGCCGTAGAAGGGGAAGGCGGACGGATCTTCGTCACTCCGAAGTTTCTTGAGCACGAGCACGTAGTGGCAGGACCTCACGTGGGGTACCCAGACGCGGAACGTCGCCGTCTCGCGAGCGACTTCCCAAATGACGGGCCACAGCCGATGGGTCGAGTCCATAAACACGAAATGGCTGCCAACACACGCCAACGTGAACAGCGAACGCAAAAACGCAAATTCCGTGTCCCGTAAAAGCCGGAAATTCTCGACGCACACGAACGCGAACACAAAGAGATGGGTGGATGCCGCGTCGACCCGCGCGGCAGCGTTGACTGGCGAGTCGAGATCTTCCGTGACGTCACATGCCTTGAACGACCACGAGGCATTGCGATGGCCCATGGATCTCAGTGCAGAGTCGACACTCGCGATGGCACTGTGCCATCCTGGTTCATTGTCATAGACGTTGGTGTGGATAACGATGTCGTCATTCTGCACTCGAAGAAAGTCGAGCAGGTAGACGATTCCGATGGAATCGTATGCGGGGCCGCCGCCATACAGTGCGAGCTGCCAACGCTTCGTTTCAGTGCTGAAGCCAAACAGGTCGGATCGCAGCTCGTGCATCTCGCGAGTGAGCAGGACGCCGGGGAGGTTGCCGCACCGATTGATCTTGTCGATGATGTATCCCGTGCGAGCATGGGGATTCTCGAACGACGGCCGAACGCCCGTATTGGTCGAGTCGCACAGCCCCATCTTCAGCGCGTAGGTGTCTTGCTTGGATTGCTCGGGCAACATCTTCACCAAGAGCTTGAGCAGCGCGTCGTTCTTGGCCTTGACAAAGTGGGTCCACTGGTGCTGAAAGCGCCGACTGCCCATGTTGAGCGCCGATTTCTTGGGAAGCGCCAGCTCACCGTCCGCATACTGAATCGCCGATGAAGTGAAGTACCATCGGCGGCACACGCAGCGCAGTGCTCTGAGCTCACGATCCGTCAGGAACGCCGCAGCGAGTGCGCCAGTCGCCGCGTCTTCTATCGCTCGCATTCCACTGGACCCGAGTGAGCTCACGTCACAGAATGGCACAATGGGTCCTCTATTCGGTGCACGCTGACGGTTCAAGGTCCCAACGGTTCGAACCGTCATGGATCGCATCGCACCGAATAGAAGCCCCTCAAACCGTCCTAGAGAAAGAACGTTGGTTGAAGATGTCAGTCGTTGGTCCTTCTTTCTTCCGAATCAGATCCAACAAAACCCTCAAAACGAGATCTCGCCAACAGACCGGTGGAAAATGGCGCCGCCCCTCATGGAGGTCGCGTGGGTCGACTCGGTCGTGTTCTCGCTCAACGACCGCCGCGTGACGCTCGTGCGGCCGCACCCTAACCTCAAGCTCATTTCGTACTTACGCGACGTCGCCAAGCTCACGGGCACCAAGCTCTCGTGCGGCGAGGGCGGCTGCGGCGCCTGCACGGTCGTGCTCTGCCACCGCCCGCTCGAGAAGCTCCCACCGCTGCTCGCTGCTGCCAACGCCAATGGCAGTGGCAGCAGTGACAGCGTTGTCTACCGCGCGGTCAACGCCTGCCTCTTTCCGGTCGCGGCGCTCGACGGCATTGAAGTGATCACCGTGGAGGGCATTGGCTCGACCGTGACGGGCCTCCACGCCGTGCAGCAGCGGCTCGCCGACGCCAACGGCTCGCAGTGCGGCTTCTGCACGCCCGGCATGGTCATGAACATGTACGAGCTCACGCGCCGCACCACGACGCGCACGACGCGCGAGATTGAGGACCATTTCGACGGCAACCTGTGTCGCTGCACCGGATACCGACCGATCCTCGAGGCCTTTCACTCGTTCGCGACGCCAACACCGCTCGCATACGAACAAGAGCAGGAGGAGGCGTCTCTCTCCATGACCAGTCCAGAGCGAGAGCGCCCACTGCCGCCGGCGCTGGAGGCGTGCGAGTTTGCCGACGACTGGCTCTTGGTGGACAGCGTCGAGACGGGCAAGAAGACCATTTGCGAGGCCAAGTGTGGAGGCGGCCACACGCAGTGCTCGACGTACCTGGAGCTCGAAGATCTCTTCCCGCCGCGCGCGCAGACGCTGGCCGACGCGGCGCCGCATGACGTCTCGCGGGACATTGAACCGTCCGACTTTATCGTCGCGTTCAAGCCACAGCCGCTCAGGATTGAGGTTCTGAACGCCGACGGCAAGACCTCGAGCAAGTGGTACCGTCCGCTCACGCTCGCGCAGCTGCAGACCGTGCTGACGGAGAACAGCCTGGCGCAGATCGCCTTTGTGGGAGGCCGCACTGCCCACGGCGTGAGCAAGTACTACAATAACACGGCACCGTACAACCGCCCCACCGAGAGCCTTGTCCAGGTCGAACTCAACTATATCGCCGAGATGAAGGCCGTCGAGATCCACGCGACCCAGAGCCACGTGACCATTGGCGCCAGCGTCACGCTCGCCACGCTCTGCACGTTCCTGCAGCACTTTGACAGCGACGACGTGGACCCGACGGCGCTCCGCGAACTCGCGACGCTGGTGCAGCGTGTTGCCAACAACCAAGTCCGCAACGCGGGCACGTGGGCCGGCAACCTGAGTCTCTGTCGCGAGCACCCGAGCTTTGTCTCGGACGTTGTCGTCGGGCTCATGGGCATTGGCGCGACGCTCACGCTGCTCGACGAGAAGCTGACGCGCCGAGAGGACGTGGCCATCGAGGCGTTCCTGGAAACGCCGTGGAGCGACTTCACAATGATCCTGTCGATGCAGCTGCCGCTCGCGCCCGCGGCGCAGAGGGGGAAGCGCCAACGGCTGAGCTGCTACAAGGTCGCGACGCGACCGCAGAACGCGCACTCGCACGTCAACTGCGCGCTGTGGATCAGCACGCGCATCGACCAGTCGCCGTCTGTGTGCCTCGACACGCGCATCGTGTTTGGCGGCGTGTGCAAGCACCCGGCGCGATTCCCGCTCACGGAGAAATACCTCCGCGGCCGCGTCATCACGCAGCAAACGCTCCACGACTCGCTCCCGCACCTTGAGCACGATCTCTCCAAGATTGGCGCGAGTGACGCCTTTGGCTCGACGTCGTTTCGCCTCTCGACTATGAAGAACTTGCTGTACAAGGCGTTTCTCGCGGCCGTGCCCGAGAAGGAGCTTTCCGACCCGGCGCTCGCGTCGGCGCCAGCGAAGCTGGAGCGCGGTGTCTCGTCGGGCACGCAGTCGTTCAAGCCCAGCGACGCGACGACGCCCGTATCGTTGCCCATCCACAAGCTCGGCGCCAAGCTGCAGGCCACGGGTGAAGCCCAGTACACCGTGGACAAGGACCTGCCGAGCCAGGCGCTCTTTGGCGCGATCGTGTTTAGCCGCTTGGCACTCGGCACGGTCCTGAGTATCGACAAGAACAGCACGACGCGGTCCTTAAGCGGCGTCGTCGATATCCTCACGTCGTCGGACGTGCCGGGCCAGAATGATATTTCCTCGGGCAAGAAAGAAGAGCTGCTGTTCGTGCCTGTGGGCAGCGTCGTGCGGTGCGTTGGTGCGCCCATCGCGTTGGTCCTGGCGACGACCATGGAGATGGCCGAGCATGCTGCGGCGACCTGTGAGGTCGAGTATGGTGCCGTCCCGGCCGACCAGCTGTGGCATGGCCAGTCCCTCAACACGCCCATCACGAACATTGAGCAAGCCATCAAGGCCGGCACGCTCGGTCAACAAGACCCGGTCCGAATCGGCGACGACCAGGTCGTTGACAAGCTCAAGCGATGCAGCAAGCACACACTGAGCGGGTCGCTGCTACTCGGTGCCCAGAAGCATTTCTACATGGAACCGCAGGTCTCGGTCGTGTCGCTCCAGGAGGGCGGCGTGTTCCTGGTTGAGACTTCCTCCCAGGATCCGCGATTCGTCCAGCAGCAACTCGCCGCGGTTCTCAACGTCAAGCACAAGGACATTACGGTCCAAGTGCAGCGCGCCGGCGGTGGCTTTGGCGGCAAGCTCACGCGGTGCGTGGTCAACGCGGCAGCCGCTGCCGTCGCTGCCCGGAAACACCGCTGCGTCGTGCGCGTGCTCAACGACCGCAGCGCCGACTTTCGCCTGGTCGGAGGCCGTGAAAACATGTTCGGCACGTACAACATCGGCTTTGATGAGAATGGGTACATCCAGGCCGTAGATCTACGGCTCGACGTCGATTGCGGGTACACGATCGGCGACTCGAGCGGCTCTGACGGCTCGGCCGCGATGGCCGTCAACTGGTCCGACTCGTCGTACCATGTGCCCTCGTTCCGGTGTCAGGCGTTCCTCTACCTCACCAACACGCAGACGTGCACGTCGCTCCGCGCGCCCGGGGTGCCCCAGTCGCGTGTGCTATACGAGGCCGCGCTCCACCACGTTGCCGAGACGCTCGGGTTACCCATGCGATGGGTCCAGGAGCGCAACCTCTACAAGGACGGCGACAAGACGCCCTATGGACAGATGCTCAATGGCGTGCGCTTTCGCGAAGTCTGGGATCGGCTCCAGGTGTCGGCGTACGTCGAGCAGCGCGAGGCCGCGATCGAAGTGTTCAACGCCAACAACAAGTGGAAAAAGCGCGGCATCGCGTGCGCGCCGACGAAGTACGGAATGCAAGTTTCTGGCCGCAAGGACGGCGCACGGGTCGAGATCTTCGCCGGCGACGGCAGCGTGATTCTCTCCCATGGTGGGTGCGAGATTGGACAGGTACGTGGGAATTTGTGTGGGTCTTGTTGGACGTCGCTAGCTAACGCTTTCTTGTTGGCGGGTCACTAGGGTATCCACACCAAGGTCGCGCAGGTGTGTGCGTATGCGCTGGGCATTCCCCTGGAGTTGATTTCGGTGCGCGCGACGTCGACCGACAAGACGCCCAATAGCAGTGCCACGGGCGGCTCTAGCACGTCCGAGTCGGTCGCTCAGTCGGTTTTGTACGTGGTTGCTTTGCTTCTGGACTCAATCCAGAGTATGAGATGGGAGAGTCTAACCGAGATATATCATTTCATCCAGAGCGTGCTGCTCCGAACTCAAGCAGCGCCTCAAGCCGTACCAGGACGCCCACCCGAATAAGCCATGGACCGAGATCATTCAGCTCGCGGACGCCGATGGCGTCTGTCTCTTTACGGGCGCGCAGCCCAAGTCAGCGCTTCCGCCAGGGGACATGTTTGACTATTTTGTCTACGCGGCCGCGTGTGCCGAGGTCGAAGTCGACATTCTCACGGGTGAGATCAACATCAAGGGTGCCGAGATCGTGTACGACTGCGGCATCAGCCTCAACCCGGCGATCGACATTGGCCAGATCGAGGGCGGCTTTGTCATGGGCATTGGACTGTATCTCCAAGAAGACGTGTTGTACTCGCAGCACGACGGCGAGCTGCTCACGCAGGGCACGTGGGAGTACAAAGTGCCGTGTTCCAAGGACATTCCCGAGCACTTCAAAGTCACGCTGCTCGAGAATGCGCACAATGCGAGCGGCGTGCTGAACAGCAAGGCCACGGGCGAGCCGCCCTATGCGCTCGCGACGAGCGTCTACTTTGCCGTCAAGAACGCGCTGCTCGATAGCCGCAGCGAGCGCGGCAACGATGAGTTTTTCCATTTGGACGTGCCGGCAACCGTGGCTCGTCGCCAAGAAGCTGCCAGGATCCAAGCCAAAGACTACACAATGTAGAGGAAGACAATAATGAAAGTGGAAATGGATGGTTCTATTGAGTTTGGAATTGAGGTTGAAGGCTTTCAGCGCACGCGACACGGGGTCCACAGATTTCTATCATCAGCGAAGTAAATAGCGAGACTTGCTTGCGAATGGAGATATCGGGGCAAGTCGAACGTGGGTGAGGGACAATCAAGTCCTCACTTACTCGTCTTCATCCGAGTCCGAGTAGTACTCGCCGCGCTTCTCGGCCTCCTTCTTGGCCTTCTGCTTAGCCTTAATCTCCTTGCGCGTGAGCTTGCGCTTGATCTTGGTCTTCGTAACGTTGCCAAAGGCATCCATAGTCTCCTCCTCGTCCTTCTGCTCAATCTTGGTCTTGTCCTCCGGGACCTGGCCATCGATCGAGAGGCGGCCGTTCTCGACGTGCCACGTCTCCTGGCACAGCGCCGAGGTGAACTCGTTGTTGTGCGAGATCATGACGACACCACCGTTGAACTCCTTGATGGCCGACGCGAGAGCACCCAACGAGTCGCGGTCGAGGTAGTTGGTCGGCTCATCAAGCACAAGAATGTGCGGGTTCAGCCACATGGCGGCACCGAGCACAACCTTGACCTTCTGGCCACCGGAGAGACCGCGCATGCGCGAGTGGGTCGCGAACTCGGCACCAAGGCCGAAGTTGTCCATGTGCTTCTGCACGGCGAGCGCAGTCACCGGGCGCGCCTGCAAGTTAGCACGGGCGGCTTCACGATCATCGGCGATCTGGAGCAGCTTGTCCCAGCCCCACTTCTCCATCTTCTCGCGCGGCACCCACGAGTTCTCCTCGATCGGGAGCTTGTCCCACTTAATCTCGTACTCGAAGCTCTTCTTAAACTTGCGGCGCGTCACGATCTCCTCCAGCACACGCTTCTCACCCTCCCAGTTGACCGGAAGCTTAAACTTGGCCTTGTCCTCAGCCGACAGCTTACGGGTCTCCTTAGCGAGCAACTCCTTGTCCTCACCCGACTGGAAACGCCACTGGATGTACTGGTTGGCAGTGATGTCCAAGTGCTCCTCAATGTGGTGGAACGCGTGCTGCGCGACGTAAGCGAAACGAAGCGACGGGTGCTTCCACACCGCACCCTGCGTGGGCTCGTTCTCGCCCGTTAGGATCTTGATGAGCGTCGACTTACCAGCACCGTTCGGGCCAAGCACGGCAATACGCGACGCCAGCGAGCACGTCACCGAGACACCGCTGATCGACGGCTTGTCACGGCCCGGGTACTGAAGGGCACAGTCCGTAAGACGAATGATCGGCTTACCCTTGTTCTTGATATCAGCAAGGAAACCCGGCTCCGGGAACGTGAACTTGAAGGCGGCGGCCTCAAGCTCGTAGTAGGTCTTGGCCTCGGGCTTGACCTCAACAAACTTGGAGAGGTTACCCTTGTAGATCTTGAGCTTGCGGTTCTCGTAGTGGATGATGTTGGTGCAGACGTTGTCGAGGAATCCAGAGTCGTGCGACACAATGATCGACGTCACGTCCGTGAGCGACGTGAGGTAGTTCTCGAGCCACGCGACGTTCTTGACGTCCAAGTGGTTAGTAGGCTCATCGAGCAACATAATCTCGGCCTTCATCAACATGGCACGCGCCAATTCGAGCTTCATCTTCCAGCCACCCGAAAGCGAGCCGACCGACTGGGCTTGCATCTCGTCGGTGAAACCAACGCTGGTGAGCATGCCCGAGACTTCATCGCGCGGCAGAGACTTCAGGTTCTCATCGTTGAACATAAACTCAAGAACGGGCAGGTCGGCTTCCTCGGCCTGGAGGTTGTGCTCAACAAAGACCGTGCGGAGCTCGTCCTTCGTCGGGAAACCCTCGAGCTGACCCTTGGAGATGGCGCGCATGAGCGTCGACTTACCACAACCGTTGGGGCCGCAGAGACCGTAACGGTGGCCCTTCTTAAGGCGAAGACGCGCGTTGTTGAGCAGAATCATACCACCGTAAGCGAGCGAGAACTCACAGTTACAGAGGTCCGGCTTGCCCTCGTCACAGTCGACATCCTCAATGAAGATCGACTTGTTCTCACGGAAGCAGCGGTCACGGATGGCGTTCGCGACAGCCTTGGAGTCGCCCATAAAGTTCTTGAAGTAAAGACCAATCTGGTTCTCGAACGTGATCTTGTTGAAGTTGCGGGCAACAACGAAGAAGAAACAGATACCAGCGACGTAGTCGAGCGTGACGGCGTCGATCTCAGCCTTCTTGGCAGCGGCATCCTCAGCGACAGACTCCTTGACGATCTTGAGAATGTTGTCGTAGTCGACCTTCATGTCCTCCTCCGAAACCTCGACGGCACCACCAGCCACGAAAAGCGTGTGGTGGGCGCGCGTGGCGACGTCACGGCACTCGGGGTCCGAGACCGTGTCAATGATCTTCTGGAGACCAGGAAGCAGCTTGGGCATGAAGAGCTGAGCCTCGGCCGGGTCGTCCATGAGCTTGCACATGTTGTCAATAATGACGGCAGCCTGACGTTTGACCGCAGTCTTGCCTTCCTTAAGGGCACGCTGGAGCAGCGGCTCCATGAGCGCGAGGGCCGGGGCCTCGACCGTCTTGACGAAGGTCGTCGACGCAAGCTTGTGCGTGCACTCGGCAACCTCGGACGGGTTGGCCATGCAGCTCACAAGGGCCGGGATGAACGGCTCAATATCCATGTTGCCGACAACGTGGCACACCTTGGTCAGCGTTTCCTTGGAGGCGACCTTGACTTCGTTACGCGTGTCCCACATGCAGTCCGTGACGACCGGGATGATGTCCGGAAGGCAGCGCGAGACCTGGAACGGCGCGACCGTCGAGAGCTCGGCAATGAGGTCAAGCGCGACCTTCTTGGTCTGCCACTTGGCCGTGCGCTCGAGGCCCTTGAAGAGAATCGGCAGTGCGCGAATCGTGAAGTTCTTGTTCATCGACGCAATGATCGTGAGCGCAGCTTCCTCGGCGGCCGGGCGCACAAACACCTTCTTGTCGGCCGTGAGCTCAAGGAGGTCCGCGAGAAGCGGCACGATGTACGCTTCCGTACGCTCGGCGTACTTCTGCATCAAGTCGTCGACAAGGTACGCCGCCACGACCTTGGCGTCGGCGTTTGAGCCGATCAGCGCCTCGTGGAGCTGCTGGGCGACAACGGCAAGGTTGACGTCCTTGTCGTTGTTGATCAGCTCCGAGAGCTTCTCGGCCGCGACCTTCTTCTTGTCGTCGGCATCGGCCTTGAACGCCTGCTGAAGCGCCTCCGTGAAGTGCTTGCTCTTGTCAATCGCGAGCTTGCTAATGCCTTCCGCGGGAGAGTAAGGAGCCATGGTGTCGATCTTACTTGGTCGCAAAGAAGACGGGAGGGGGAGCGGGGGAGGAAGGAAGGTGCCGACTTGGAAGAAGGGAAATTCCAAAATGAACGACAAGGGAAAGTGGGCGAAAATGGCGTGGGGCCGCGGGTGGCGGTCAACGCCTTGGCCACCCAAATCCTCAGGGGACGCAAAACCACAGCCAGCCAAACCAACCCATGACAAGCGGGTGGGTCCGGCGAGCTGGGAAAGGGGGCTTCACAACTCGCAGACCCCCTGTCGCTCCGAGTACGTGGGTGGTTGGGGTTGGTCTGGAATGTAAATTACGGCGGAAAGATTGCGGATGAAACATTTCACAGTCAGTTAGCACCGTGACAGAACAGGTGGTGGACGAACACTTACCACAACCAGCTAAAAGCCGACTTGATGTGGACTGCATGGGAGACGAGGTCGTGGACGAAGAAGATTCGATCGCACAACAGGAAAAATTTCGCATAAGAGTGGAGGATGTTTGCGCCCTGTCGCTCATAACCCAGCTCTCTTGGAATAGAATAGACTTGGATTTTGTATGGTTTGACGTAGAAGGGGTAGGCCTTAGATAAGACTGAATCTAGATCTGGGACAGTGCATTGCTGAGTTTGCTGTGCAGAGTACAATGTGACGGCAGCTTTGTTAGATACCACTGCAGGAGACGGTGAGAGTTGGACTGGCTCTTCTATGGCTTCACGCAACTCCCCCGAAAATACTGCGGTTTAGAGTTGTGTTCCTTATCTGTGGCTGGACTATAAGAACTCCCATACATGTATTGTGTCTTCAGGTAGACACGAACTGGCTTGGTTGAGAGAATAAGTTCCAGATCGATCCGTTGGAAAATTGATATTTCAGCGCATTCTGAACTTCCCATGAGACGCTCCGGCACTGTATCCTGCGATGTTTAATTTCCGGGGAAATCCCGAAAGGTCGTGCGTACGTGGCGGATAGTTCAGGTTTGTCTCTTGCTGCGCAAAGCCCCATGCGTTTCCCGTGAAGCCAATAGCACTTCACCCCACCCACGTTGTCAGCACAAATGATAGCTCCAGCGAATTTTCTCGCCAAGAAATGCGTATCTTTCAAAGGGAAACTGTTCTACTGTACTTCACCTTTCTGAAGCCTAACCCTTTTCTAGCCTCAAGCCCATGAAATCAATGATCCCATCTATTTGCACAGGTAGTTTTGAGATGGCGGGCTTTCGATACCTGGCAAACTTTCGTCTCCTTACCGTTTCCTGGGCTGGAAGGAGTCTGGGTCGCAGTCGTGCACCCTTTCCCTCGATCAAAACTACCCAGTCAGCAGTGGGATTGTGCTTCAACCCAGCCTGGACACTCAAATGCAGTAATTGACCAAGGTTAACCTTCAATGTTGAGAGTGTGCATGTAGTCAAGTGTTTTTCGCCTGCAGATCGCATCTGTGTTTCCATGGGTGTGTTCTGAGGAACTGCTCCTCGCCAATTTTTCCTGTTCTGTAGAAATTAGGTTTTGAAGGTTTTGGGCGTGGCGACCAGAAGTACGTCAGCTCCTGTCCTTTCGGCTGTTTGCGAATCTGATTGGAGCCAGCGCTATGCATGTCACGCGCGGGTTGGAGGACCAAAAAACACTCACGATTTGACTCACACCCAATATACTTAGTACTGAATACGTACGAGTATGGATCAAGTTGGTGGTTGTCATGCGGAGAGGCGCAACGTCGTCGACAACGAAGGACGATGGGACGCGTGCGGATCGAATTCCCCGAGTTTTCGCTCATCCCTCTTCCTTCCCTGGTGCTCCTGCGTGGCGGCATCGCTGCCCACCACCCAAAAACTCGCGAGATTCCCATGGCTGCATCCTCGTGGTGAACCACTGGTTACCAGTGCTCGCGACATGCCTAGGTCTCCTACGAGTACTCAGCGCGCCTAGAGATCGATATGATTATTCGAATGACTTGAGTTTGCTCTTCTCATGGGCACTTCCTCACCATGCATCATTCATTGTATTGCTATATGATGCCGAGTCGAG
The DNA here is from genome assembly GCA_023335935.1 of Pythium phragmiticola. Classification (NCBI taxonomy): domain Eukaryota; phylum Oomycota; class Peronosporomycetes; order Pythiales; family Pythiaceae; genus Pythium; species Pythium phragmiticola. Next base: position 18,151 of record JAADWA010000091.1, read on the forward strand.
GCAGACAGTGTGCGGGTTGGTGCTCCGTACCGTGGTGCAGTGGTCTCTTGGGCTTCAGTTCATCCGCATCCCCTCATTTGCCTCCTCCTTGTCCTTGGCCATCGCGTGAGGCTTGTCCATGGTAATCACCACGTAACGGGGAGAACTTCGGTCCTCGCCTTCTTTTTGTCGTTTTTCCCGCTTACTCAAGCCAACATAGGCATCACTCGACCGGCGAAATGGGACTGGAAACACCGATACTCACATGTCACTTGACGCACATAAAGCACACCGAGTACGCGTGACGTAGATGACGACGATGGGCTTCCGCACCAGAATTCTTGTGTGGAACAAGCGGGGTCGGGTTGGTCACGTTGTCGAGCCGCACAGCTGACCAACGACGGCTGCCTCACGCAGAACGGAACGTGGTCGTGAAAGAGATGGCTCTAGGTTGTGACTGGAGACGGCTGTCTCGCGTCCAGAAACTCGTCCTCGAGACAACTGGCTTACTGGTCCGGCGCTTCGTCTCGCTCGCCCTTTCCTATGGTTGCGCGACCATGGCCGGGTCGTTTGGTCAGCGCTGAGTCGGCCACAATCGCATCCCCAGTCGTCTCGATCGGAACGCGGCCAGGCGATGGCAAAACGACTAGCAAAGGGGAAAATAAAAAATAAAATACTGAATCCACCCGGCCATGATTTGTTAAGCACCCACCTTGTCCAAAAAACCAACAGCGTGGCCCGTGAGCGTGACGCAGCCCGGACTTCGTTGGACGATTTCGTCATCATCCTGGACAAAACACGAGCGTCGCCACAGAGGGACCGGACCGGACCGACCCACTTGAGCAGCTGAGGAGTTGCTTTATTTCAGTTGATTGCTTCAGAACGGCGCCGAGCCACCAGTCGATTCACCCAAATGGGGTGAGATGATCATTGCGGCGCGCTCGGCTTCTTCGCGTGCGCGATGGGAGACGTCTTCGTATCGCGCGTCGCAGCCAATGTCTCGACGGCGACCCATGGCGCCTTGGCCGTGGCACCTTCGAGGTCGAAATTCGGTGCGCGTACGCCCACGCCCGGATGCGTACTGACCGGCACAAACGACAAATCGGTCGGCGCCTGCGTCGGCGTCCACGTGCATGGCAGCAGCGAGCCAAACACGAGGTGCTGGATCACGGGAAACTTCTTGAGCACTTCGCCTTCGTACAGCTTGAGCATGCCGCCCGTGATTTTCTCCCACGACGGCAGCGCGCTGATATCGTTCAGCATCGGCGAGGTCTCGGCAAACGGCGAGCCCGACTTGACTTCCTTGATGAACTTGATCGCGTCAAAGTACAAGTACTCGTGGCAATGGTTCTCCAGCACCGTGTCGTCGTGGATCGACTCGGGCAGAAACTCGGATTGGCCTGCATTCACATTTGCAAATAGAATACATTTTATATGGAGCACCACGATCATCGGAGTGGAGAGTGCACGCACCGATCAATTGGGCAGCGCCAAAGTAGAACGGCAAGCAGTGGTAGTCATCCAGCCCCCAGACACCATGGGATCCCGCCGGCTCAAGCATATAGAGCTTTTGAAGGCGTCGCATGAGTGCCAAGTACGTGGTGAAAACACGCAGCACCATTGCTGGGAAATCCTCCTGCTTCAAGAAGCCGATCTTGTGCAAGCAGACTGCAACGACAGAAAATGAATCAGTCTGTAACGTCATACTGGGAGACGTCAAGAGATAGAGAGATCTTTAACGCACTGAGCCAGACAATGAAACTGGTCTCGTGGCCCGTTCCATAGTCGATCCGGACCCGGTTACCGAAACTCTCATTGAAGTACGCCACGAGCTCGACGATGGCGCTGTGGAGCTCTTCAGGCAATAGCTGTTCGTGGAGTGTCTTGGAGCGCTGCAGCAGTGTGGGGGATATCAAGAGGTTAGAAGGTCATTATACCGAGCCAAGTCGCGTGTAGCCAAGACCCACCTCCGTGACGCGATCGTAGAATGTACGGTAGGCCTTGTTACCAAACCGCATTGGCTGCTGGATCGGCGGGATCTCGTCAATCCAGGAGTTGATCTCACTTAGCATCGCCACGGCCTTTTCCACGTTCTACCACAAGAAGAAGCAAAAACTCTGATGAAAAACGAGCTCTCCCAGCACTCTCCGATCGCAGAGCGGTCCATAAGGGAACCTAAACGTACGGGGGAGACAGTGTACTCGCTAGAGATACGCAGTCCTCGGACGCTCTCGTTAAGATGCTTGACAAACACGAGAATCATCTCATAGGGCTATCGAAAAAAGGACTCATCTCAGGGTCAACCTCTACCGCCTAGAGCCCGTAGATACCTCAAATTCGGCGCCGCACCTTGGAGCCAATGAAGCTCCGCAGATCGCGCTCGGCAAAGATCGCGCGCGACGGCTCTCGGAACGCAGGCGCAGCCATGGTTCTCTCTCGCTCGCTCTCCCTTCTCCGGCTTCGAGGCTCACGTGCTTGTGGCCGTGCTTGAAGAACCGCGGAGCGACAAGGCCATGTTCCGCACACATTAAGTTCGCTTTTTTACGATAAGTTCGATTTTCGATGCAACCAGTTCGACGGTTTCCCAAGGGGTAAAGTTCGCTAGAAGCTGACTACTAGGCGCGTTGTTCTTATTAATGGCGCGCTGCCGACTCGTAGTGCTGCGGGTACTTGGCGACATGCTCCATGAGTTCTCGCTCTTGTTCCTGTCGGAGCCAGTTAGTGCATCTGCACTTGTGTATAGTATACTGACAGACCAATGTCCGTATACCTGTAGGTTGGGCGGCTTCTTGTCGAGCACATCGTCAAACATGGTCTCGAGCGCCGGGAGAGGCTTCTTCTCGCCGATCGCCACGGCCTCCAGCACGGCCTCACGCGCCTTCTGACGGAGCGATTTGTCCTGCGACTCAGTGAGCCGTCCTTTGCGCTACACACAGTGCAGACACCGCGTGAACAGATAGACGGAGATATATCACTTTCTAGATCCCAATAGCTCACCATCAAGTAGCGCTTTGTCCGGTCAATGGGATTGAGCTCCTCGGTCCACCGGCGCATCTCCTCAGCGCTACGATAGAGCGTCGAGTCGTCCGACGTCGAGTGGTGGCCCTGGCGGTACGTCATGGTCTCGAGCAGCACCGGACGGCCGTGCTCGCGGATAAACGCGCGTGCCCGTTGCGTCGCGACGTGGACGGCGACAACGTCGTTGCCGTCGACGCGCATGCTCGGGATCCCGTAGGCTTTGCCGCGTGACGCGATGCCGTCGCTGCGAAATTGCTCGTGCGTGGGTGTGCTGATCGCGTAGCCGTTGTTGCGGCAGATGAAGAGCACGGGGCAGTCTTTGGTCGCGGCAAAGTTGAGACCCGCGTGGGTGTCGCCCTCGCTCGACGCGCCGTCGCCAAAGAACGCGACGGCGATGCGGTCTTCCTTCGCAAGCTTAAAGCCATACGCTGCGCCGGCCGCCTATCGTTGCATCCGATACTCAAGTTCAAGAGTTCTCCTGGGTTCTCCATCAGGGACCAACACGTACGTGAGGCAGTTGGGTCGCGAGAGGCGATGCGAGAGTCAGGTAGTTGAGGCGCTTGGAGCCGTAGTGCATGGGCGTCTGGCGACCAAGCGTGTGGCCATCGACATTGCTAAAGCACTGGTCTACGAACTGCTGGAGCGCGTAACCGCGCCACATGAGTACGCCCGGCTCTCGGTACTGGCCAAAGACCAGGTCCTCTAAGAGAGTACCGTTAGTATCAGACTCCAGAACACTGGGGGAATAGATACACAGTGATAGTGAGACGTACGCGGCGCCAGCGCTGATGCCACGCCGAACTGGACGGCCTCCTCGCCGAACGCCGTCAGGTAAAACGACATGCGTCCTTGGCGCTGTGCGTCATACAGCACGCGATCCATCGACTGCATGAAAAAGGGCAAACGCTATGAGTACCGTCGTGTCTCCTTTGGTCTCCCATACAGCGTCTCACGGACATTGAGCTGCACCATATTGGTGTAGAGCTGCATCATGAGCTCCTCGCCAAGCTCGGGGTCTTCCGCGCCATCGACGATGTCGCCGTTCTCGTCCACAACTGTGGCATCATAATCCCAGCGGTTAGATGTCTAAATCTCAATTTGGTTCCTCGTCGCCACTGCACCTCGATAGCACGACATGGGCGCGTCGCGGATCGGATCGCGGAATTCTATCTGGCCCGACAGCGGCATGTTGGTGCCCGGGAAGTTGCCTGCGACGAAACGAGTCAGTCACCCGGCGTACAATGGACACGATCTGCCACTGTGTCGCCCGCACCGAGCGGCGAGCGGCTTGTGGGCGACAAGACGCGGCGTGCGACCCGCAGCGCGCTCCTTATGGCCATTTGAAGGTGAGACGGACAGTTCGCGTATCCGCGCAGTCTGCAACGTGATGGCATCCCCAGATCATCTTGGATGCAGACCCATCAGCGTTTGCACAAACAACAGGATCCACAGCAAACTTCAACTCCCACAAACTGACATATCAAGGTGGGTTCTAAAAGAACTTCTAATCAACTGGAGATGGATCATATACCTTAAAATGGTTCAATAATGATTGTATCACCTTGTTTTGATATCTCTTCCAGTGACTTGTGAATAGAACAATTTCAGCTCATTCAAAGTGATGAAGGTCATTTCTCTCGCCCTATACCTGGATGGCGTCAAACACAAACGCCGGTACGAGGCTGTCGAGAAAGCTGCGCTGGATCTTGGCGCACCGAGCAAACTCGAGCATGAAAATGAGCGTGTTGACGACCTCGACAGGCAGCTCAGTAGTTCCAGTGGGCTTGCCCTCGGCTTGGTCCTTGGCGAAGATGTCGTTGACCTTGGTGCGCACATACTGGCCGAGGTACGCCAAGAACTTGTCCGTGTACGACGGGTGAAACTGCTTGAAAATCGTCAAGATGCCCAGTAGCAGCGGCTCGCCATCGATCGGATTCTTGCCCACGCGAGCGAGCGCTCCAAAGTTGCTGTCGTACTGGAGCTTGGGCATGTACGCGACCACAAACAGCATACAGAGCACGGCGAGTCCATCGAGCGGCGCGTCCACCGTGATGTAGATCTTTTGGAACGGATCGTTCGCGCCAATATTCTCTAGATACTTGTTGAGCTCGACCAGGATCGGATTCCCATCGGACCCCGGGTACGGATTGGTCTTTGGGTCGCGGTAGTGGCCGCGAATGTCGTTCAGCAGCGACTGGTTAAGCGTGTCGAGCGTGCACGACAATAAATTGGCGTCCAAGCGGCTCGAGAACGAGAGCTCACTGGAGATTTGGCGACGAATGAGCGCGGCCTGGCCAATAATGAGCACGGCCTTGAGCAGCTTGCTCATGATCTTTTCGACTTTTTTCAGCGCCGCATCGTAGAGCCGGCTCGAGTGCTCCGGGATCTTCCACTCTGGCTGGAGCGCTGTCGCGACTTGGTCGAGCAGTGCGTAGTAGGGAGCCACGGCCGTGCCCCAAAACTTGACGAGGTTGTTCAGAGTATGCACGATGCGGAACGAGAGCATCCGATCGAGACCGGCCAACCCCAAGAGGCCGACGCTCTTGTGGAGCACCGAGAACGCGCTGATGCCGCACACTTCGACGCCGTCCTCGGAGAACCAGCCAATGCACTGGGGCGAGTACACGGTCACGTGTGGGTCGGTCATAATGAACAACGCGTGCATGAGCCGCCCCATGAAATTGACACTCATCTCACCGGCAGGCGGCTGGAAGCGAGGGATCGGAATCGCCCGGCTCTGGTATTGGGACGCGCGGTCGTAGACTTTCTTCTTCAGGTACCGGTTGCACTCTTGCTCGACATTGTAGTTGATGATCCGCGAGAGCTCTTCGTGCCACATGCGGAGCCCATATATGTTGACATAGTCTTGAATGTACTCGAACGAGAGCCGGTACGCATTCAGCGTCGCTGCGAGTTCCACAAAAATGCCGTGGCATTCCTCCGAGGTATTCTTCTCAAAGATGAGCGTGTCGTGGAACGCCTTGGAGACGCGGTACACGAGCTCCTTGCGGAGACCGTCTTCCAAGACCTGCCGCGGATCAACCTCAATGATGCCCAACAGCGTACGCTTCATCGCGAGAATGCCTTCCGTGTACTTGGACACTTCGTTGGTCGCACGCGCAAGGCGGTATCGCTCGTTCAGCTGTGCGTGGTCCTTGAGCAGCGTATTTTCAAATTTGACTGGGATCGGCTGCATGTGGTCGGTTTGGAGCTTGATGATGCCGGCTAAAATACGGAACACGCTTTGTGGGATGACCTCCATGACGCGGCGGACGTAATCCACAAGCTCCCCCGAGTAATACTCGGCCACAGAGATGACATCTTCCGATCCGCACTGATGAATACGCGTGAGCGGCACGTCCAAAATGGACGCGAGCTTGAGAAACACGGCGCGAAGGAGAATGACCGAGGACGGATCGTTCTTGACGCGCTGGTGGAGAATCGCCATAAAGTCGTTGATGATGTCCCACGCGTACGACAAGTCCGAGACGTTCTCGATGATCGCCATGACTTCGTCACGAATGCGCACGGTACGCACCATTTCGGTGAGGAACTCGCGGGACTCTTCAAGGTAGGCCTTGACCTGGAGGTTCGTATCGATCTGGTCAAACTGCTCGACGTGGCCCAGCGCCTCAATGAGCCGCTTGATGCGACGACCGGCCTTGACGTGGTCAATGTAGTCGAGTCCATTGACCTTTTCCGAGAGGTCCTTGAACCAGTGCATCAAATCTTCATTCCGCTCGACGCGCGTGAGCGGCTTCTCGCCCGAAAAGTACTCGCTCAGTTCGATCATGCGTTCCGACGTCTCGTTCATACAGCGCTGCCAGCGCGCCTCTTTGGTCTCGAGCAAGAGCTCAAACATTTGCTTGAGCTTCCACTCGAGCTGCGAGGCCTTGAGCAAGAGCGTGATGAGCTTGTCCGGGTCCGTGCCCCTGTCAAAGATCTCGCGCTGCTCTTGGGCATTGTTCATCATCGGAATCACTGGCTGGATACGGCTGTGGAGAAGCGTCCAGCGGATCGTGACGTTGGCGTGGCGAATGCAGTTGAGCAGCGGATCCAAGTGCTCGAGCACGTACTGGTCCGTGAGCACGCCCTCGGTCAAATAGTAGTTGAGCTCGTCGATGGATTGCTGCGTCTGCTGGGCCTTCTTGCGGGTGATGTGGGCAATGTTGGACGGCTCCAGTGTATTCGCGAGCGCGAGCCGCGCCGCAGGGTACGCGGCCCACTCCATCGAGAGATCTGCGACGGCGCCCATGTACGTCGTGATGATGAAATTGTCGTTAAAGTGGCGGTCCACAATCTCGCGCATGCTGGCCTTCTCGTGGATGAGAATGTCGGGCGCGAAGTACAAAATGACAAAGAGCATCGAGGCCTGCGCCGCGAGCCGCGTGCTCCGGTGCGTGCGGTGCGGGAAGCTGGGCTCCTGAAGGTACACGTCGTCCGACTGGAGCTTGCCGATGACCATGCTCACGACTTCTTCGGGAGGGGGAAACCGTTTGAAGTACCGCTCTGGGTACTGCGGTGGCTTGGGTTGGCCGGGGACGTACCCCGTGACGCGGCAGAGCTTGCACACTTCGTCAATGTTCTCCAATGCCGACTCGCCCTTGCTGCGGTAGAACGCAATGACCATCTTCTCGCGGGTCGCACCGGGGATCTTACGGTCCAGAAGAAGCAAGATGACGCCGTAGAGATAGAGCGCCTCGCTCATGAGCTGCGCGCCGTCCGTGTCGAGCAGAATGTTGGCCAGCGTGTGCTGGATGAAGAACCCTTTCTCCAAGTCGTCCAGAAACTTGAGATAGTCGCTGATGTACTGAGAGAGGGAGAGTGTAAACAGCGGTGAGGACCATTCACTGGCTTCTGGGAAGAGAGAGGAAGTGGCTGTCTTACCGTGTAAACGCCTTCAAAGAGCTGGTAGAAACGGTCGAGAATGTCGGCGTGGTTGTCCATGAACTCGTCATCCACATCCAGCAGCTCCTATATAGTTGAGATCCACACGCACGCACCACAGGTCGGTCGTTGGGTTCGCGCACTCCATACAAACACTGAGGTGCCCAAAGCCTACCGTGTTGCTGTTGACCATGTTCTCAAAGTCCTCGGGGCTCTTGAGGTACGCAAAGTCGAATAAGATGTTGAGATACTTGAGCTGCTCGGGGTCTTCCACGTGGGACGGACCCACAAACACGCTAACCACACACAGACACAGACACGGTATATCCCTTGTGAGAAACGGATCAATCTCTGCTCACGTTGCTGAGCTCTTGGTCCGCACCCTGGAATGTTTTGCGAGAGCCGCAGAAGCTCAGCGATGATCGCGCTGCCGCGGCTTACGAGCCGCAGAAGCGTCTGCCCGCAGTCGTTCTCCGGTGCGAGAAACTCCATCGCGGTCGGTGAATAAGAAGAGACCGTCACGCGCGGCGAGGGGTTCGCTCTCAATCTCTCTTTTTCTGTCGTTTGATCGACGGTGCGATGCGTGCATGTTCAATTTATGGTGTGGTCCACATCAAGGATCTTCTATTTCATCCAATGAAATCACCCACTCAATACGAATACCATCGTTGATTGGCTAGAATCCGGAATGCTCTCGTCATGTTGATGTTCTTCACCGACCGACCGGCCCTCCTGAAGATACCAAACGCAAATGCGACTCGGGTCTTCTGTATAAATATGTCAATATGCTTCCCATTCAGCCATTTCATACTGCAGGCTGAGGGTCTCCAATCCTTTTTTTTCTTTCATCACCCTCGACGTGAGGACTGTTGTTCTCCGGTCGAATCCAGGGTCCACTCGTCGCCCGGGGCCGTGTGCCGCGCAGCGAGCTGCTTGATCTGCTTGAGCCGTTCCTCGCAGTTCATCGTGAAGCCGAGCTGCTCCTGGTGGAATGCGTGGCACGCGAGGTTCGCATTCAGCGCGGTCTGTCGCACGCAGACGGCGACGAGCGTGCTGGGGATGATCTGCGTGCCGTACAGCGGGCCGAACGGCGCGATGCCGGGCTTGCACTTGACGCGCGTGCGGTACTCGAGGTCGTTCAATGGCTGCACGATGATGTGGACGTCGTTGAACTGGCCCGAGAACGTCTGCACATCGTACTCTTCATCGCACTCCTACAGTTCACAATCGGTTAGCGACGCGGATCCAGATCGAGTGGAGAAAAAAAAGGCCAACTTGCCTTGAACACAATGTGGACAAAGTCGTTGCCAATGTGCCGCTTCTTCTTCATGGTCGTGGACGAGTACTTGCGGTCGCTGCGTGTGGTCCCGTCGCTCCCCGTGTCGAGCTGCTCGGTCTCAAGATCGTCGTGTGCCGTCATCATGGTCGCGACGTGGAACACCATCTAGCACAAAAGAAAGATCAGTACCACAGAATTGAAGAGCTACGATCGAGAGATGAAGCTTTCTTACCTGTAGCGAATGGCTGCGATAGAGCAGCATGCATTTGCCATCCGTGTGGCTGGCTGAGGTATCCATGCCGCCGCTGTATCCGCGGAGACCTTCCAATTGCGTCACAGTGCCGAGTGCTCGGAGAAATTGGAGATACCGCAGTGAGCCGCCAAAGCTGCCGAGGAGCTCAACCTCGGTCTTGCGTTTGCTGCTGCGCAGGTACAGGACGCCAATTTTGTGGGTCTCAAACTCGGGTGTGCGATCTAGCACGTTCAGGCCGAGCGCAAGCGACGGTCCATTCACCAAAAGCTGCGGTCGATCTTCTACGCCCAGGTCAAAGAGCTGCATCATTAGGAACACGGGGTCGAACTCACGACTTGCTGGCGTGTTGTCCTCGGCCTCATCGTCAGCAGTTGGTTGGCTACGCGCAGAGGCGGAGCCACCAGGCGAGGTCGTCGCGGGACCGGCCACCCCCTCATTTTCGCCTGCCGATGGATCCGTCTTCCTCCCCGTACCAGACAGCTCGTCTCGCTCGTCCTCACCAGTGGACTCAGCTTGGGTAGGGTCTCTACCGAGCCACTTCGATTCATCTCCTTCTTGAGGAGCATCAGAACTCGTGCGAGCAGAATCACTTAGAAGCATCGGCTCCATCGCATCAGAGGCACCAGGCTCAGTCTCGGTGGGCGTCGTCTCACAGAAGAAGGACGGTGATCCACCGATCCCATCGTACGCTGGTAGCGGTGGCACGGGCAAATGGCGCGCAGGAAGCGTCGCGTAGTCGGTGCGATTGGGCAATGGAGGTGACGTTCGAGCTGCCGAGGCTCTTGCTCTCCTTCGATCACTTGGCTTGTCGGCAGCACGTGATTGGGCCGCCTGTCCTGGTGCTTGCGGTGGGCGATCAAGCGATCGCCGATCGCTCCGCAACGCGACATCGCGAGTGTCGAATCCGTCTCCATTTATCGGGGCTTGTGGCTTCTGGCGTTGGCTGTTGCTCTCGGTGGCCGTCAAACTGGACGTTTTCCTGATCAGAGGCTTCGCTTGTTTGCTCGGCCGAAGGCTGAATGGGTCCAGGTCGGAGATGTAGTCTTGACGCATGGACAAGTGCCATCGTGATGTAGAGCTAGCACGGCGTACGATGAGTAGCGACGGTCTGTTTGGCCGAACCTCGATTGTGACGATCGCGTTGTGATACACCCACGAGCGCTGCGTGACGCCGGCTTGCTTGTCGTCGACACCGTGGCGCTTGGTCTCCGAATCCGTGATCCGTAACGCCGGCGCCAGCACGAGATCGGTTCTCGACAACGCAAAGCACATGAGGAAGTCGATGGCCGCTTCCGCGAGCGTGAGCGTGTGGTTCGTAATGGCCAGCGTCGCAGACTCTTTCAGCAGAGGAAGTGCAGTCGTCGCTAACGAGATTCGATGCTGCTTGTCTTGGCACTGAAAGACGATCTCGCACAGTACGCGGTAGGCGAGATAGGTCGTGGCCTTGTCAATGTGCCGTCGAAAGGCCACGAGCACGAGGTCTTCCACCATGCGGCACTTGTGTTCGAGTTGCATGACCACCGCCGGCGTGCTCACGACAAGATTCCCCATCATTTCAAGGACAGCCGCATAGCCGTCACTACGAAACGACCCGTCGGGCGTGAAGAAACATCTCGTCCCACTCCGCAGCAGCAGATCCAGTCTCGCCGACACAACGTCGGGAACAATGTGGCCCAGCAGGCTGATGGCGTTGGTCGCAGTGTGCAGCAGCGTGAACTCGGCGTCAAAGACCAGTCGCAGGCAGCGCAACAAGAGCTGTTTTTCGTGGCGTGCTGTAGCCAGGACCGATGAGTCTGAGGCTGTCGATCGCTGGTCGCCACTTGCCGCACCATGCGCCGACGATGTCAACGCGTGGAAGAGACCAGACTGATGGGCACCCGACAATTTCGAGAGCACGCGGGATGTGAATGGAACCTTGGGTGAGACCGGCTTGCTGTCGGCGTAGCTTGTCGCACCATGACCACTGACTTGGGCGGCGGGCTGCGACCCGGATTCTTCGACACTCACCGTGCCGAAACTGGCGCGCTGGGAACTGTTCGCTCTCGGCCGTGACGGCCAAATCCACGCAGATCCGCTATGAGTCGAACTGGTGTCGTGTTCCTCGCCGCCGGTGGGGATGAAATCGTGGTCGGAGATGAGCAGCTGCGTGTCGATGGCCCCGATGACACAGATCATGAGATGGTGGCGAGCCCGGGCGTTCAGCTCACTGATATAACTCACAAACAACTCGAGCAGCTGCAGCCCCATGGTCGTGAATCGAATCTTACACAGCAGCGCAGCCGCCTCTCGGAAACTTGACTTAATCTCGAGCAAATTGATGCGCGTCGCTGTGTGGCTACGCGCTGGCCGCGACCCGTTGCTACCGCCACTCTCCACTGATTCCGTGACCTGACTGGACTCAGCGCCCTGAAGAGCCGACTCTTTCTCCAGTTCGACCGAAAATGTCTGTAGCTCGTCCGGGATGGCCGCGCGTCCAAAGGCCTGGTAGTCGATGCACGAAATGATCTTCATCGCCGTGTCGCTAATGTCGATATCCGTGAGGATGACACGGTTGTGGAGCATGCGTCGGAGTCCTTCAACAGCCATGCGGAAAAGATTCGCGTGCGATTCAGTGCTAACCAATGTCAAGAGAGCGCGAAGGCCGTTGTGCACACGCACAAAGGCCCCGGTCTGTTGGTTCCGCACTGCACGTCGAGAACAAAAGAGGAACCGGGACGTGCGCGTCTTGGTGTCCTTCCACTGGAGTCGGAAATCCGAGCTGGCTTCGCACACGTGGAGAAGACACCGCAATGCGCAGTGGCGCACTTCCCAGTTTCGGTGGCTCTCCACGACAGTCGTGATAATATCGTACATGCGAAGCGCTCGCGACTGTGGCAAATGGTTAAAGTAGGACGAGAAGAGCGACACAATGCCCGAAATGGCGCAGAGCTGCGAGTCTTCAAAGCCCGACAGTTGCACGGCGTTTTCGAGGATCTCGAGAAGTGAGTCAAAGCGCACGCTCTCCAGCGTGCGTGCAACTTCCGTGATTAGATCGAGCGCCTTCCGTCGAATGTTGGGTTCCGGGTCGTCGTACACGTCTGCCAGCATCGGCAAGAGCACTTCTTCCACCACGCGATCCTCACAGACATTTCGGCTGGACCACAAGTTGACCTGCAGCAGCTCAAGCGTTTCTTCTCGCACACTCGCTGGCACTTGACGATCCACGAAAAACGTCCCCATCGTGCTTTCCAGTGAATGGAGCCAGTCGATATGATGGGCCGGGTGGGCCGCTTCGGCTTTGTATCGAAGCAGAAGGCGAATCGCTGGCTCGGGCAGGTAGGCGAAATACTCGTCTAGCACATCGTAGAACTCTTCAATCTCGCCAGTGAACTTACCAGTACGCACGAGATCGACCACCACTTGCAATGTGTCGAGCAGTTCTTGTGGGATTCGAGTCATGTGGACAGGTATATCGGCCGGTATCTGCGAGGCGGAACCCGAGGTCGATCTCGTGAGGGCGGCAGCGGCGGTGATGTTCTGCTTAATGACCTTACCGCCACTGCCCTGTCGAACGACGACGCGGCTCGCCGTGATCTCGCCCCTCGATAGCCATGGCCGTAACGTGCGAAACATGCGTAGGATAATATCCCACTCGACAACGAGACGCTTCGTAGGCGATGGCTTCGCGGTGTCAGCACTCCGGCCGACCTCTTGTGGAGCTGCTGACGGCTTAGAGTCGCCAAACTTTTTGATCAACCGCTGGATCGCAAGAATGATTTCAAAGACCACGAGGCCGTGCTCGCTCTGAAGACACGTTTCGATCGCCAGTAGAATGGGAGCCCATTTGAGTTCGCCCAGTCTTGCGGCGCGTTGAGAGCCCCAGCAAGACATTCCGACGTAGAACACGGCGCCGCGGAGGATCCACTCGTTGTGCTGCAGTGGGTTCTCCAGCAACGTCACGAGTCCGCGGAGAACCTGCAGGCCGGCGCTGCTGTTAAGTAGATACTTCATGACGAGCCATGTCTCTTGGTCCAGATTCACCATCCAGCAGAGCGTGCGCAGACACACGGACGTGCCCAGCGCGTGCTCGAGGCCGTGGGTCGCGAGCACATGGAAGAACGAGAGGAAGCGCTTGCAGGTCTCCATCTCTCGACGCGACATGGCGACATCGCAGCGTCCGCAGACCACGCTCGTGATGGCAATCACGGCTTCAAACTCGAGCATGAGGGGGCTTCGCTTCAGAATGTGCTGGATCAGGTGCAAGAGATCGCGCTGCTCGTCCGACTCTTCAAGCCACTGCACCAAGAGCCACCCGAGTTCGGCCTGGAATGGCTCGACCTTGCGCCCATCGAGCGTGAGCAGGCGCAGCGTTTTCTGGAGCTGCTGCGAGTCACCGCTGGCGTCGTGGTCTTCGAGCTGCTGGAAGATTCGTCGACGCGTGGCGCTGGTAAGTTTCGTGCCATAGTTTCGGATGCACAAGTTCACAATCTCAAAGGCCAGTGTGCGGACGTCTTGGTACCGATGGCTGAAGAGCGCGTGCATGGCGTCGAGCAGCGTCTCGACGTTGGCGTCCGGGGAACGTCGCTGCCAGGGCCGCGGCGTGGTCGACGGCTGAGGCCCAGCCGTTGAGACGGTGCTGTCTGTTCCAGACTCGCTTGACGTGTCCCCACCGTGGTGGAGCTGTGTGTACCTAGCCGCCAGCGATGAGAGAAAGCTGCTCTCACTGCCGCTGCTAGTAATAGATAGCGCATGGCTCGGCCGAGTCTCATGGGCGGCATCGAGTCGCGCCCGCTGCGCCAACTGTGTGATGATCTTCTCAATGTCGCGCGTAAAGGTGCGCTCGTCTGCGCGGATTCGCTGGCGCTGCTCCACGCGCTGCAGCTGCGCAATAAGCTCGCCCACGACGATCGGGTTGGTGGATCCCGTCGCCGGCGTGCGCGACCCGCGCGGAGTCGCCGTCGTCGCGTCACCACGTCCACTACGGCTGCGCGCCGCCGCGACAAGCGTCCCGCTCGCGTCTCTCCTGGGGGTGCGCACCGCCAACGGCGTGCTGTCCGCTCCGCCACTGATGGCTGGCGCTGCGTCTGTCACATGCGGATCTTCGGCCTCGCGAGTCGACGGGATCTCGCTCATGGCTGGAGACGGGCGCCTCCCTCACCCTCAATAGTGACGGGTGGCTCCGGATTCCGTTCTCGGTCTAGTCGTAGTCGCTTCCGCTCGCCGCCCCTCGTCGCGTGGCGTCGTCGCTGCGTTCGCTCGTGCTGTGGGCGGAAGCTTCCCTTTGTGGGTGGGGACTTTCTTTATCATCTTTCCATCCAGACTCTGGATTCCCAGAGGTTGGACCAAGGACGCAACCATCACTCTGCATATGAGCCAATCACCGGCCACGAAAAGATCTGCGTGCCAGCTATTTTCACCAATCAATATTGGATTACACTAGTTTTCACCAATCATACTGCTCTCATTCTGAGCGAATGCAGGTCAACTGTGTCTTTCGTTGCGATGGGAAAAAATCGAAGCTGACAGTGAGCGCTCCATCCATCCGTCGACAGCCAACAGTAGCATGCAACAGGACGACGACGAACTGCTAACGCGGAGCGTGAATCAGATACAGTGGACTGTACTACGACGTAGTTGTGGGCTTCTTGTCCGCCGTGGAACAAGCTGTGCGTCATGGGGTGTCCGATGGTACGGTACTAATAATGCAAGCAGTCAGTGTTGCAAAGCCAAGCAGCGCAAGGTGAGAAAGAGTAAATATGTAATAGTCTACTGTATAAGGTGTGCCGCCATTGCGCCTTGATACGTTCGTTGCTTTGATGAGTCTTTGCTCTACGCCTTGCTTTGTGCCTGCGAGCGCTTGGACGGTGTCGATTCATCGGCAGTCGACGCTGGTGAGGAAAGCGACTGCGTCCGGAACCGTAAGCCGTTGGGCAGCTCGGCGTTCGACACTTGTGAAACACTGCGGTACTGGCTGAGCACCATCTCGGATTCGCCGGGAGTGTGCGAGAATGCGAAACCTGTGTTGCGGCGCACGAGGCGCGGCGCCTCCATGATCACGGCCGACTCTTCGCCCTTAGCCAAGCGGTTCCACTCGCGCATCAAGTGGGACGGCTCCGGGTAGAACAGTACCCGACCGGCCTTGGCAATGTAGTTTGGCAGCACCGCTCCGATCGTCGCACCGACAAGGCCGAGCCAGAACCAGGGCTCTCCAAACAGCTTGTTGAGCACACCGTACGCGACTTCGGTTTCGTACAGCTCGGTTTTTGTCCAGCCGTACACATTCGAGAAGAGCGCCATAAACGCAAAGTAGAAGAGGAGAGTGCCAATGGTCGACAGTGAGTTGGCGCGGGTCCAGTTGCTTGTCATCAGTGCGACTTGGGCGGTCGAGGCCGTGATCAAATAGGTATACGCGGCCACACCATCTGCCCACAAACCCAGATCATCCGACCCGTAGAGATAGTGGTCTTTAGTGTCTGACGCGAAGTACCAGACGAAAAAGCCGTCCGAAAAGAACGGGACGGCAAAGATCACGTACGCGTGCCACGCGCCGAGTCCACACCATCCGAAAAACGACATCCAGTTGAAGCTTCTGTTCTTCAAGCCGTTCACGTACAGCGTCGGGTACTGCATGAGCACCGCCGGAGATACGTCCTGGTTGTACATGGCGATGAACACGATTGGGATCGTCGTGAACAGCGCGTTGTACAGCGTGAAGAAGATGCCGAAGTACATGAGCAAGCCACTGTACATGCTCTGGACGGCCAGGAAAAAGTTCGACAGAGACAGCGCGACGTTCTTCATAAAAGAGAAGAGAATAAGCTTGGAGATGCGCTTGTAGCTGTAATTGCCGTGGACCAAGAGCAGCCGCTTGAGGAACTTGAACTGTGCAAACGAGTAGTCACTGGACAGCACTGCCTGGCGACCCTCCTTCCCGCTGATACCAATGCCAACGTTCGCCGCTTGGATCATCGGCACATCGTTGGCGCCGTCTCCGATCGCCAGCGTGATGTTTCCTGGGGAGAACATAAGCGTTGGCTCTGTCACGAGCTTCACGACCGACGCCTTCTGCGACGGCGAGCACCGGCAGCAGATGACCGACTTGCACTGGGTCGCAACAGCCAAGAAAAGGTACTTGATATCATCCTCCAAAATGAGCGCGAGCGTCTTGCCATCAATGACCATCGCGTACTCCAAGTCGTCATCCAGATCGTCGTCACCAAAGGATGTGACACCCGGCTTGGGTTCAAACGCCTTGTCACCATGACCACGTTCAAAGCTTGCTTCCGAAAATGTGTCCGCTTGAGCCTGGGGTGGATACACCTCGTCGAAATGGACTTGCGAATTGACCGGCGTGGTTTCTACTCCCACTCTTTCCTCACGGCCACGCCTGTGACCGCGTCGACGTTTCTTTCGATCCTCCTCCCGTTGGTCACGACCAACGGTAGCAGTCTTGAGCAGTGCCCAACCAAGCACAAGACCTTGCTTTAGGGCTTGGAATAAAACGCTGATCACCGACGAATGCTCATCCGAACCCCACTTGTCGTCCACCCAGTCCACGTAGAGCTCCTCGAGTTTCGCGCGAAGACTTGCCTTGTCTCGTTGACCGAGGACAACGACATCCATATTGTCGTCGATGACGTGGGACGACATACCAATGCTCAAAGCCGTCTCCTTTTTGTCGCCAGTCAGCACCCAGAAGTTGATACCCGCCTTCCTCAACGAGCTGATGCATTCCTCGACACCGTCTTGAAGCCGGTCCTCAATCGCAGTGGCACCAAGCAGCACTAGGTCAACCTCGATGAGCGCTGACACGCGAGCAATCTTATCCGCTCGACCTTCCATCGACATCTCGGCCTCACGATACAGTCGACTCCACTGTTCATATTCTTCCTCAGTGAGCTTGCGCATGGCACAAGTCAATGTTCGCAAACCCTCCGATGCATATTCTTGCAGGTGTCCACGCGTGACGTGAGCGACACCTTGAGGTTGAGTCTTCGACAGTAATTCGAAGAGCACATCATCTGCTCCCTTGCAAAAGAGGTAGACGCATCCATCTGGGTGGCGGAAAAGCACCGACATCCTCTTCCGGTCGCTGTTGAACTCGAGAACGTTCAGAATCTCGAACGACATCGCTTTACCTTGAATCACAGTGTTACACACCGGTCCATCGCGAGATGAAAGGATGTAGCCCAGATCGTTCGCTGCCCACACGAGAGCTTGTTCATCGGGTGAGGACGCGTTGTACTTCACGGATTGTGTTGGCAGAGACGCAGCAGCAGCGCTTTCAGTGGCGCCTTCATCTCCGTTCAAATCGTACTCTGGGATGACTGTGTTGCAGATCGTTAAGAGGAGGAGGAAATTGTGGATCTCGTTCTTCGTAGAATGATGCGAATTCAGGCGAGCAATCAATCGAGCGTCGTTGAAACGGGTTCCCGGGCGCGTCAACACAGGGCCTTCCGGCTCCACATCGTTGTACCGGAGGCCAGCAATCGTGCACTTCGCGAAGATCATTTCGTTTCGGGTGAGCGTTCCTGTCTTGTCGGAGAAGATGTACTGGATCTGCCCGAGGTCTTCGTTGATGTTGCTGTTACGCACTTGAGCCGGAGTGTCGGACCCTTCATCGTACATCTCCAGGTCGCTCTCGATGTACCTCGCGTGAACGAAGCGCACACCTTCCATGGTGACGTACATGGACAACGGGATGAGGTTGTTGAACAGGATCACGTAGCTGAGGAAGATAAAGTTGTTGTCCTCGTCTCTGCCGGTCTTGGTACTGGTCGTGTTGATGTACCAAGGAATCGTTGACCCATTATCGGATCCAGTGTCAAAGTACCAGTTGTTGTTACCGAGCGTGCACGCCACCGAAATGCTGAACAGCATGATCAAAACGAGGACAAACATCGTGTCCAGCGTTTTCTCGACGGAGCTGCGCTTCAGCGGAACGCCAGCCGAGTTCATTGCAATCTTGGTATCATTGCCGGTGTAGATGACGAGACCGATCGTCCATTCCGAGTTGCGGCTTTCGCTACCACGAAGAATCAGGTTGTCCATCGTCAAACTTGTCTCGGTTTCATCAGTGGTTCCGTCGCTCGAAGCTTCTGCAGTGTCGCAGTGTGGAAGCAGCCGCAAGACTCCATCAAAGTAGAATAGGTCCTTGTTCGGTACATCACACTCGGCAAACAGACGGTGTTTTTCGAGAATGTTCTCCGCGGACATAAAGTGCTTGGTACACTTCGCAACACTCCGGATCTTCAAGTTCGTTTCACCGTCGAGGTTGGCAGTCTCGACGTAGCATCTGCCATCGGGACGGCTTGTTGCAAGGAGAATGCAGTCGGCGGGAACATCTTCACCATCCTTCAAGATTAGAAGATCGCCGACTTGGATGTCTTGCCACATGCCGTCAATGTGCTTGACCTCATCGTTGGCGTCACGTCGGACGATGTGAGCACGTTTCGTGTTCACTTGCGTGTCGGCCTTTTGGCGTCGAAGGTCCTCGGTCACATCCTTGAGCGCAGAAGTTGCAAACACAATGAGGAGCGGCGTCAAACTGGCGACTGGACTGACCGGCGAAAAATCGAAGAAGCAGAGCATTACGACGATAGTCGTATAGAAGTTTGCGAGCCGACTAAACTGCATCTTCAGAAACACGAACGGGAAGTTGTAGAACGTGTACTTGCTTGTGCGAATGAAGTTGGAGCAGAATACCGGTTCCACAGGGGCAGTTTTCTTCGACGCTGCTGCAGCTGTGGTCTTGCGACGCTTGTTGTTGCTGTTGTGCTCACCGACGCCGACCACAACCACCCGACGTTCAATAGGTTTATCTTCATTGGCAACCATCGGGCTGACACTGAGAGATTGGCGAAGGTTGTGGATCGACCCATTCCGAATCTGTGTGGGTGTCGGGGGCATCACGGTGGCGAGCGCAGCTCGATCATATTCACGCTGGTCTTGGACCGACTTGACAATCCGTCGCAACTTCCACCCGTAGAGCAGACCCGAGAGATTGAGTATCGACAGGATAATGGAGAAGAAGCCCTGCATGAGCACGGACGTCCCGCTGCTCACGGTCGTCAATTTCCCGTTGTAGCCCTTGACGTACCAGATAATATCGAACAGTAGACTCATCTGCATCCCGATCTTGTAGAAGAGCAAGAACTTCGGCACCAGGAATTTGGATCCGTGCCAGCCGAGAATGAGCGTGACATACTGTGAACACCACACAAAAACCGATCATGCGTCAGCCTGGGAATTACAATGCGTTCCTCGCGAACCAAAATGGGATACCGTACCAGAATAAGCACGGGCACCGTCGCTTGGTACGACAAGCCGAGAATAATCGGCAGGATTCGAAGCGTGTTGACCACAGCCTGCGAGATGATAATGAACTGGAGCCGGCGGCGACTCTGGTAGATCGTCATGCCCTTGAGGAAGCAAAACACGCGCTCAAAGACGCTCCAGATCTTGGCTTCTGTGTCCGTCTGGTTCTCCAACTCGACCGAGTCCGCCATGCTATCGGCACGATACCGAAGCGAGATGATGTTGCGCTGCTCTCCCTCGGTCGCGGCGTTGAACGTGTTGGCGCGCCGCATCGCGCTAGGCGGCGGCTTGGCCGTGCTGGGCGAGCCCAGGGTGGCCACGTTACGGGGCGTGCTGGCGCCATGGCCTTCAATGTCGATGCCCAGGTGGTAGTCGGTCGCGAGGTCCGACGGCGACGGACGCGGGGACGCGAAATCGACCTTCCCCATATAGATGGAGGTGTGCTTGGTGGCTTTCCTTTTCCCAAGTGCACACAGAACAGTCCCTTGCTTAGCGACAATCACTCTGCGTTTAGTTTAAACCCTCGGCTTGGGTAAGTCGCGTTCGTGTGTCGCCTCGCGTACGGTCTAAAATGGCCGCGTTCCAATGAACCCCACCAACACCGTCACCACCACACTGCTTTGGTGCTTTGGGCGTGTGGAGAGGGCACTGACCGAGAGACAAGGGACGGATTACAGCGCAGCCAGAGCGAGAGAGAGAACGTACATAAGGTGATTACGCTTGTCGCGTGAGGTCAAGAGGGGTAGGGGCGACCCGACAAAATGACAACGAAGGGCAAAAGGAGACAATCAAAAACGGAGTTTAACACAGTGGGACAGTCATAAACTCCGTTTTGGAGCCAAAATAACGCCTTGCTTCCATCTTCCAATAATTTATCCACGCTACGTAGTTTTGAGCCCAAAATAGCAACGCAAAAGATACATACTGTAACTCTGAGCGCAGTTGTGTGTTCGGGTGTGTTCGGTAACCAGCCCCGGACGATCTTACCGGACAAGTTGCCCCTCGCAAACGACTTATTAGTTAGTCCCCATTCCCGATGCTCTTGGCCGATCGGTCGATATGATCACGCGTTCAAGAACACAGCATCATCCAATGATGCCTCCATCATGGCGTGTCCCAAAAGGGTCAGCTACCATTTTGTCGAGATCCAGTCACAAAACACGGTACATCCAAAAATAGACCTTCATTCTGAAAGTAAACAGGTAACGATCAGCTCCCTGCCGTTTCAAAAGGAAAGCCACGCCGAAAATGGCGCCAACGGCCGCCGCATGGGGGTAACCCATCTCGCATGCACCGCCCCCGCGTGAACTGTGGACAGACGCGGCCATGTCTCTCCAGCGCATGCCTGCGCAGATCGTACGCGAGACCATGCCGGCGGTCGATCCAGCGGCGCCCCGCACGCCGCGTCCGTGGGAGTGGGTCTGCTCAGCGCTGGTGAACAAGGACAAGGGCGAGGTACGGCACTCTGGACGACAAATAGAGATGGGCGGTATTGGCTGATGGTTATGTTCTAGTGTGCCGTAGAGATCCTCGACACAGTCTTTGTGGAGCGCGAGCAAATCTGGTCGTGGTTCTACAGCAGCAGCGGCGGTGTCATCCGCAAGAAGACGCAGCGCAAGCTCACGGCCGCCAACGTACTGCAGCGTTTCAGCAGTATCGCGACCAGCTACGAGCAGAACGTGGCGGGTTTCTTGGCACTGTGCTGGTTCGAGGACCAGCGACGGCTGCAGCTTTTCACGGCGTCAGACTGCCAGACATACCTCGCGAGCTGCAAGGGCAATGGCTGCTTGAGCGCGTTCGCCCACCCGCGCGGCGAACTGGACCCCACGCGCTACGCCAATCTGGAGCATGAGTATTCGTACGTAACTCGTCTGAGTTGTAGGGCCCCGTGGTGGTGAATACTGACGTATTGCTCCCGTGTTAATACAGACTTCACAAGAGTGGAAGGCTTCAGTGTAAGCTATATCGCCACGCGCTGGGGAACCAACGGATCCTGAGTATGGACCACCAGCTCAACAGTACCATCGGTGGCATGGTGCAGGCCCTCATCAGGTGGGCACAAGACGAGAGTATACGTTAAGGAGGAAGAGGATGTGATCTCATCTCTTGTATCACTCTTCCCCTTTCAGTTTTGTCGAACGGACCAAGAAATGCCGCGTCGTGCATTGCACTGCACACTTTGTGATGGACGCCTTTGGTCGCGCCATGTTGTGGCGAACGGACGGCTTTCAGACCATTTCGCTTCCAAGCTGTAACGTTGTCAGTGGAGCACCAGCGTATCAGGGCCCACACGCAGTCACGGAGCGAGTGCTCGCTCGAGCCAGGGCCGACGCCTCCAAGCAACCGGACGAAGAACTCATTCAGGCCATTTTATCGTCGCCAACGCCAGTCTCGAGACGGCAGACCATGCTTCTTCAGGCGTCGGCCTCGCAGCCGTCCTTGCCCTCTCCGGCATCCGAATTCAATCCATTTGCAGACGACGATGCGTTGAATCGACGCGGGTCGATACAATCACGAAGCCAGCTCCGCAGCAAATCCGACTGGGACGAGGCCATGCAGTATTTGCCCACGAGCTCCTCTCTCTCACGTGGTCGAAAGCGAACACTATCGGCCGCGCATCTCGTATCGAGCCAAAAGCGAGGCTGCTGCGGAGACCACTGCGACACAGATGTTCGTAAATGGACCTCGAAACGGCTTGGTTTCAAGCCGGTGAACCTAGCGGCGGGTCCAAACAGCAGTCGCGACGTGACGAGAAAAGGGATTGGAGTTGGCCGCAGCAGCAGCGTGATCAGCGCGACCATGGCTGCCAGCGCTTTCTTGACGGCTCACCCCGACAAATCTTCGATTGACGATTCGCTGGCCAGGAAGCCCATGTCCCCTCAACGACAGCAAATGGAACAAGGAGCAGATGACGGCGCGATGGGTGGGCAGACACCACATACCATCCCGTTCAAGCTAATCGCACAGACGCGAGCCGAAAAGCAGCTTGTCGATCTGTTCGTACGACGATATCAAAAGGGCGAAGACGGCGACTACCTCGCTGAGATGTACTATGGCGATGGTGATCCACTTGGGCAGACATTTCCAGGGTACTACTACCAAGAGGTTCAAGTGTGTGCGAACTGCTTTGCATTTTACACGCTCGTGGAAGACGTGCGTATGAAGGCATTGCGTCAGCTCGAGAGGAGGCGTTCGTCCACCGATAAGGACGAGAAAAAACGTGGTGGTCGGCAAGCGGGCGCTCGAGACCTTGAGCCGCTCCATGAAGATCGCGAATACGTGGAGGGAGGTGAGCTGCAGCTACTCGAACTGGCGGTTGTCGCGAGGGGGCTGTACAAGCACGCATGGGTTTTCGCTCGGACAGTGTGCGTGCCAACGATCTCGAAGAAAGATGCCGCTGAACTGTTCAGTTTCGTCAACCCGCATCCTGCAGTCGCCATGGTGGTCCACGCATTGGGGACTCTTCTACTCGGCCGTGATGGTGTGACTCCGTCCGATTTCAAGCGTGCCATGTCCCAAGACAAACTCCTTCTACAGCTGCGGCAACTCGACGTGGAGCATCTGTCCCACGCGAACGTGGAGATCGCGGCAGCCCATGCTCGGAATCCGCTGTTCTCACCCGAACGCATTGGGCCAATCAGCTCATGTGCCGGTCGATTCTGTGACTGGTCCGTGATGACTACCTTGTCCTGGCGTTTATCCTTCGTCTAACCACTGCTTTGTTTCACGTAGGATATTAACCGTGCTGCAGGCATACGCGTGGAAAAAGTACCCGGCGTTTCGCGACGATCCGGACACGTGGGAACTACTGGCATTTCTGAAACCCGATCTCGCGGCCTCGAGAATTCCACGGCAGGTTTTCCTCGATGGTTTCTTCGGGTCACCGAGTTATGGTGGATCGACGCGACCGAATGAAAAACAACCGGCTGGATCAGATTCGACAGCCAAGAAGAAGTTCACTGCAGCCGCCATCGCGCGACGTGCGATTCAAAACGAACAAATGACACGACTGGCGGCTCCTTCGGGCGTCGTGGAAGCGACAACACTCGGTGGCAACGACATGACTTTCGTCTGCGCTGACGACGTCACCAAAATCCCGTACGCAGTCACCGGTCACGCTGCCGCAGGCAGTACCAAGTGCAATCTGATCGTGTTTCACGACTTTTTCGACACGATGGAGAGTACGAAGGTTTTCTTTCGACCGATTGTCGCTAAGCACGTGGGTGCTCGCGCACTCTTCTTCAACCTGCCGGGCCAAGCCGGCTCGCAGTATTCTCACGAACAGGACAACCCTGTCGTGTTGAACAATGAGTGGTACGCGCACAAAGTGCACGAGTTGCTTCAGCATCTCCAAACGTCCTCGAGATTCCTCACGATGGGCGTCCCCTTCCACCTCGTCGGCTTTGGGAACGGCGCCAACATTGCGGCGAGTTTCGCCATTGCGTACGGCAAGCTCAACTGCTACATAAACGATTTCCAGTCGCTGGTTCTCCTCAATGGGTTCGCACGCGTGGATGCACAACTCGCGGGTATTTTACATAGCACGGTCAACGTCTTCTCGTGTTTTCCTCCGGCACGACCCGATCTTCCGGTGACATTCTTTTGCAAGTACCTGTTTTCCGAAGCCTATTTGTCCAAGATCGACGTCAACCTCGCGCTCAGCATTTACACGGCCGTGACCAATCCAATAACGCTCGACGGACGCATCCGGATATGTCAAGGAGCGTTGCACCACGTGGATTTAACCCGCGACTTGCCGCAGATTGCGGTGCCGCTCGTGCTGGTTCAGTCGGTGGAGAACCTGCTCGTCGCACCCACAAACATCGACCCGTTCCTCCAGCAGCGCGTCCATATCGCGCATTCCTGGTCACATCAGCAGCAGCAAACACAATCATCGGGTTCTGTGACAGCAGAGCCGATGGTACCCACCAAGGCCAAGAGGCAACTGCTCCAGGTGCTGGCGACGCCCGGCAGCGTATTCGTGTCGTGGCTCCGAACTGGTCACGAACTCCGCCAGGAGGCCAAGCACTACGTGATCGAACTACTTGAACTCATAGTGTGTTCAAAGGAAGCGATCCCAATGCATCGACATGATGCCACGCACCCGTCGCCGACGGAACAGATCTCCTCTCCGGCCAAAATAGACAAAAGAAGTTCTGGCCAACAGGGTCAAGCGAATGCAGTCAGTTTGTCGGACCGTAAACAGGCAGCTGCCAAGCCAACGTCCAAGGTCCCAAATCCAACTGAAGCGACAGCACCATCGTGCCTGGATTCCGTGGATTGTGGCTCGCATTCTCACCAGAAAGACAGCCCCTCCAATCGTGCTGGTTCGTTGGTTGACAAGAGAGAGATGGGTTTGGCTGCTATTGTCTCGAGCCCAAATCGTCGAGAGAGCAACCCAGGTTACACGCAACAAGCTTCGATCCACGAGAAACCACCTAGGTACTCGACACTCGAAGAAGCATTTGCTCATCGACAGCCGGCATGGGGCACGAACAGCATGAAAGCAGTCGGTGAGTCTACTGCATTTGCTGTGGCTCGAGAGCCAGAACCGACTGGCTTTGTAGACTTGATCGCACCGTCGCTACCGCCTCGCATTGACAAGCCACTGCTGCCAAGCACGTCACACGTCGACGTTCACCAAGATTATCACCAGACAATAGACTCGGAGATCGAGGCAGTGCGCGTGCGGATAGACGCCGAAGAAAAACGGCTTCAACAGGAGGCAGAAGCCTTTCGTGAGCGCCAGCGGATTGCCACAGAACAACGGATGGAAGCGTTACAACACGAGCAAGATCGACGACGACAGCAGTGGGAAGAAGAAGACAACGCGCGTCTCGCGGCACTCCAACAACAGCTTCGTGACGAACAGCACGCCCGAGACGACGCGCGGAAACAGCGCGAACAAGAGCTGCTTCAAGCCGACGTCATGATTGTCGCCAGGAATGTTCCATCTATTACAACTCCTCTATCGGCTCTCATCCCCCCGTCCCCACAAAAGCAATCGGACGATCTCGTGGCCTCGGGCCTCTCTGCAATGAAACAAGCAATTCGCGCGCAACCGGAACTGCCCAGTTTGTTTGATCAAATGGAAGCCGAAGAAAGAGCCACGAAACGAGTTGGCAAAATGCGCGTGGACGATTTCAATGCCGTGAAGAGGGACATGACCCAGAACTTTTCTCACCACGTGAAGGAACATGAGAGCAGTCTCCGTCAAGAACTGCTGCGCCGGAAGTACTCGCACGCGGTCCGGATCCAAAAGCACATGCGACGCTTCTTGGCTGTAAGGAGAGTGGCAACGATCCGCCAGGAACAGCAAGCTGCCCGAATCCGGCGATTCGCCGGTGGAGAGATTGTGCGCATTGTGCGAGGCTTTCTAGGGCGCCGTCGATTTCAACACTATCGAAGAAAGTGCGTGCGTGAGGCTCATGAGCGTGCGTCTGCTCTGGCGATCCAACGACTGTTTCGAGGCTTTCTGTGCCGCGTGAAGTTCCGCCGTCTACTGAGAAACAAAAAGGCCATCGTGCTGCAACGCGTCTACCGAGGGCACCTGGGCCGATTGTACTGTGAGGAGCTGCGGGAGGCACTGATGCAACGACAGTTCCAGGACCGGAATGCGGCCAAACTGCAAGCGACGTGGCGTATGCATGTTGCGCGAAACCGCTTTCTCACGCAACGTATCTCGATACTAGCGGCCAATGAGATCCAGCGTATGTACCGCGGCCATCGTGGACGCGTCGAAGCCAAACGCAAGAACGCGTGGCGCAAGGCCGAGCCCGGGCCCGAGCGACTGGCGCTCGGACTCAAAATGATTGAAGGATCCAAGCAGGCGTTTGAGCGGCAGCAACACGAGATCGACGCGCTCCACCGCGCACAAGAAAGTGTCGAAAGACAAGTCAGCACGATCCACGCGGAGCTGCAGGATTCCGAAAAGGAGCTGGCCATCTTGGAGCGAGAGCTACAAGAAATTGATCAGCTGGAAGCCGACCTACGCGAGCTCACCCATGAGGCTGAGATGCTCCACAACGGAGGACTCGAGGGGATCCTTCGAAGTACCAGTTCGTCGGCTTCAAAGGCCGCAGCCGCACAGCCATTGGGTAGTGGTGTTCCCGCTCTCGTTGTGTCGACTGCGTTCCCGTCGTACGAAAAGGGAATCGAAGACCTGTTTGAGGGTCGCAGCGACATGAAGAAGCGCCAAGCCGATGCGTACGCCGTCGAGATGGCGATCCAAATCAAGCGCGCCGAGCGAGAAAAGAAAAAGAAAGACCTCGAAGCCGAGTTCACGAGTGTGTTTGCCGAGGTCCAGCAGAAGCGCCAGTCGCTGCAGGCAATGGAAGAGAAACTCGCCGACATGGAGGCGACCCGCATGCGCAAGGATCGTGAATTTGCGCGCATGCAACGCAACCTGATGGAGCTACTCGAAGAGCAAAAGCTCGAGCTCGAGAACCTTCGTGAGAAAGGCATTGAGCTGGAGACCGCGACGGCAACGTCGGCGGCTGCAGCCGCTGCGACCGCCATGAAGGCCAAGGAGCACGAGAAGCGTTCGCAGGCCATGTTCGAGTCCACGGAAGAACTGATGAAGTTTCAGTTCATGTCCATGTCGCTGTCATACTTCAGCTCGCTCAATATGCTCAAGAACTTGCGGGACATTAACGCCGACACGACGGCTTCGGCTATCACATCGACGGCCGAGACCGCAGCCGCGGCTGCAGCGGCAGCGGCGGCGGCCAACATCCCAACGATGAAGCGTCTCCAGGTCGGTGGTTCGGATTTGATGTTGGCGGCATCGCAGCTCAAGAAGACTGAGCTCGAGAAGAAGCGCAAGGAAGAAGAAGACGCCAAGCAATCCAGTCAACAGCAGCCAATGCCAGATCAAGTTCAGGACTGGACCGTGGACGACGTCGGGCGTTGGCTCGATGCGTTGTCACTCTCCATGTACAAGAAGGCGTTTCAAGAGGGCGCTGTGGACGGCGCGTTCTTGCTCGAGCTGCGACCCGAGGACATGGCGGACGTGCTGGGCGTGTCCCATAAGCTCCACGTGCGCAAGATCATGGTCGCACGCAACAAGCTGCTGCCGCTTTCGCAACAGGAGCAGCTCCAGATCGATGCCGTGAATCACGAAGAGCAGGCTCGAAATGCCCGCCAGGGTCCCAGCAGCTCGACACCATTAGACCTCGAGACAGTCTTCTCGCAGGCTCGGAACGGCCGCATGAAGCGGCTCGTCGAGAGCCTCGACGCCGGCTTTGATATCAACGCCGAAGACGACAAGGGCAACACGTTGTTGCTCATCGCGTGCCAGAACGTCAACATCAAGATGGTCGAGTACCTCGTGGCCAAGCGCGCGAGCGTCAACCACAAGAACGCGCAGGGCAACACGCCGCTCCATTTTGCCATGGCCTACGACACGGAGGGCAAGCTCGGCGAGTACCTCATCGCTCACGGTGCTGACGACACGATCGAGAACTCGTTTGGGCTCACGGCGTACGACGGGCTGCAGCCAGAGTAAACCCGATAGTGAGTAGAGATTCATTTCCATCCAGTGGCTGGTTGCCGTGTCCTGATATTCTAGTGATCCATCCCTCCACCGACGACCCTCAGTCGTACTGGCTGTGCCTGCTCGACAGGTCGCCCTTGGCCGAGTTCTTGCGGTGGCTTGACTTGCGCTTGCCGGGACTTCGCTGGTGCGGCGTTGAAGGAGCCGTCAAGATCGACGACGTGAGGTGCGTGAACTTGAGAACCCGCGCCTTGAGCTCGTCGCGAAACACGGCCGACGTGACGGCCTCGTGGAGCAGCAGCGCGGCCTGGATGTGGTTGAGCCGGTGCGTGGCGCGCTCAATCTTGCGGAGCTTGGTGCCCTTGAGCAGCGTCCGCCATTTCTGGTCCACTTCGATGTTCGCGGGGAGATCTTCGACGCTCACGCCGTTGACGACGTCGAGCACAAACTTGCCGAGCTTGCGGGCGACGTCGTAGAAGTAGACCTTGTTGCCACCGTAGATGGCCACGTCGAGGTATTCTAAGAGACGGGGGAAGAGAGACGCGTGAGTCGCACGAGCCGCATTGAGGGGGTCTCCCGAACGTACTGATAAAGGCCTGCATCTCCTTGCGCGAGGCCTCGTACTGGGTCCCAAAGCCCAGCGGTTCGTCGAGCTCTTGCAGGAAGCGGGGCAGCTCGTGCCACTCGAGGTACCCGGTCGCGTCCGGGTCAAACGCCGACCAGGTCGTGACGAAATTCTCATACTACGTCAGTACCAAAGCGTGAGCCCCATCACGCCTCTTGCAGGGGCCGTTCCCTTCCTTCCTCTTCCTACCTGCTGCGGCACGAGCACGCCGTTGGCGCGGTCCTTTTCGTTGGCAAAGCCCTCCAAGATGACGGCAATCAAAATGTTGAGCAGCACAAACGTCACGAGCATTGTGAAGCTGCAAAAGTAGACGTACGCCACGGGCGTGCCGCAGCCGTTGAGCGGCACGCAGTCGCCGTCGGCGCGGTCGCTAAAGCCGCACATGTGCGGATCAAACTCGGGGTCGTCCACGCAGTCGTCCGTCGACGCGAGCTCGTGCATGAGATCGTTCCATCGCTCGCCCGTGGCGCACCGCATAAGCGTGACCATGGCGCGCGAGAGCGACTGGAAGTTGGCACCGGGCGTGACGAGCGGCCCCATCTTGACCTTGGCAAAGAGCTGCACGCCCAGAGCCGCGTAGATGAACAAGACGAGGAAGAGCAGCCCACCAATGCTCACGAGCGACGGCAGCGTGATGAGCAGCGTGTTGGCGAGCTGGCGCAGCGACGGCCACGTCTGCAGCAGCTTGATGAGCCGCGCGACGCGGAAGCTGCGGATGGTCGCGGCGCTCGCGCCGCCCTCGCTGCCGCTGCTCCACGTGTACACCATGCCGAGGAACGAGCCGACGACGACGCCGAAGTCAAAGACGTTCCACGACTCTTTCCAGTAGTACCGCCCGAGCCCGAGGATCTTGATGCCGGCCTCGAGCGTGAACGCGCAGGCGAAAAAGTAGTTGGCATAGTCGAGCACAGCGCGGTACAAGTCGTCCTCGCCAAAGTAGTGCAGCGCCATGAGAAACGTGTTGAGCAGGATGGCGCCGATCGCGAGCGTCTCGAGCGTCTCGCTGTGGGCCGCGCGAAAGCAGAGCCGGCGCAGTCGGTCGCGCGGCGTGCGCAGCTTGCGGAAGGGGCGCATGTTGAGCATGGCCTCGCTGATCATGAGCCACTCGCGCTGCGAGCTGGAGAGCAGAAACGTGCCGTCGAGTTTCTCTTTCATGCGGTTGAAGTTTTCAATCACGACGCCAATGAAGAGCTGCACGACAAAGAACGAGCCACAGAAGATAAACACGATGAAGAAGAGCGTCCACCACTCGCGGTGGTTCACGATCGGCTGCATGTCGATCTCGGTCGCGTCCACGCTCGCGAGCATCAGCGTGACCCAGCCTTCGGTCGTCGAGATCTCAAAGAAGGTGCGCCAGCCCAGCAGCACGTTGTCAAAGCTCT
The DNA here is from genome assembly GCA_023335935.1 of Pythium phragmiticola. Taxonomy (NCBI): domain Eukaryota; phylum Oomycota; class Peronosporomycetes; order Pythiales; family Pythiaceae; genus Pythium; species Pythium phragmiticola. Next base: position 48,364 of record JAADWA010000091.1, read on the forward strand.
GCGGGATCGTGCGCGACCACGCCGCGCCGAGCCAGCCGCACACGAGGCGGGACGTCGGCGCCGTCTCGGCCTCCTCGTACAGCGTCGACGTGTTGCGGTCCGTGAACCAGAGCTGCTCGGCGGCCGTGAGCGCGCGCCATGCACGAGGCGAGGTGATGAGCTGCTGCTGCGCGGCCGACAGCGCGTCGAACGCCATGCCGTGGCAGCTAAAGAGCTTGCCCTTGAGGCTGTTGACGGCCAGGATGCTAAAGATCGTGAGCATGAGTAGCACGACCATGAGCACGTTGACGATCTGCGGGATCGCGGCAAAGAGCGAGCTCACGACGAGCTTCATGCCGGCGTTGCGGTTGATGAGCCGCAGCGGCCGCAGCGCGCGGAACGTGCGCAGCGTCGGGAGGAACTTCCACTGCGTGCCGTCGGCTTGGAGGCCCACGACCGAGACGAGCGTGATGACAAAGTCCATGGTGTTCCAGTAGTTGCGCAAGTACGCGTCCGCCGAGAAAAAGAGACCGTGGGCCACGACTTTGAGCACGATCTCGACCACGAAGAGCGATGTGAGCAAGCGGTCGCCCCAGCTGAGCACGTAGGGCAGCAAACTCTGCGGCGCCGTGAGCGGATTGTCGAGTACGACGGCGACCGTGCTGGTGAGGACGAGCACTAACAGAATGCGGTCAAAGTGTGGGTGGTGCGTGATCGCCCACGCGTTCCGGCGGAGCCAGTGGCGCGGGCCGAAGAGACACAGCGCCGTGCCCGTGGGGTTCCGCGGCCGCGTGTGTTCCGGCGTCAGCACGGTCTTGGCACTCTTCTGGCTCATGGCGGCGAGCGCGAGTGCCGACATGGGCGCGGCCGTGGGCGCTCCCGTGGCAGTGCCACCACTGGTACTACCGACCGCCACAATGGACTTGAGCGACCCGTGGGTCTGCAGCGACCGCAACGTCTTTCGGCTCTTCATGGTCGAGTCGCGGCGCCGGCTCTTGGCGCTCGACAGGTCGCTCGATCCGCCAATGGACGAGCGCGACGGCAGCACTCGGGACTTGCGCCGCAGCTCGTCCTTTTCGATCGCGAGCCGCTCGACGTCGTCCTGCTGGTCCTCAAAGTTGCCCAACAAGATGGCGAGAAAGAGGTTGAGCAGGATAAAGTTGCCCAGCACGACGAGCGACAAGAAGTAGACGACGCAGGCCCAGCCCGTGGAGCGCCAGCCGTCGATCAGCACGTCGGTCCAGTTCTCGCCCGTGAGGATCTGGAAGATGGTGACCATGGACCAGAGAATCGTGTCAAAATTGGCGCGCGGTACGAAGCTCGCCGGCTCGGGCGATGTCGGGTCCAGCGGGTACCCGTGCGCATCGAAGCGGAAGCGGTTGCCAAAGACCTGCATGCCCAGCAGCGCGTAAATGTACATGAAGAGCAGCAGCAGCACGCTGAAGTTGCCGATCTCGTGGATCGTGCTCACGATCGTGGAGAGGAGCTTCTGGAGCGACGGCCAGAAGCGCGCGAGCTTGAACAACATGAAGATGCGCACAGAGCGCAGGCCCGACAAGGCACTGCCGGCGTGCTGGAGCGAGCGCCCGGTGATCCACTGCGGCGGCGAGAGCCCGACTTCAGTGAGGCTCACGACAACCACACAGGCGTCAAAGATGTTGTAGCCGTCGGCGCGCCAGGCGGCGAAGCCGAGACCGACCATCTTGAGCACGGCGTCGACCGTGAAGGCGACCACGAGCAAGAAGTTGACCGTGTCGACTGCGCGGCTGAGCGCCTCGTCCACTGGGTACTGGTCGAGCGACAGGATGACCGTGTTGAGCAGAATGAGCACCGTGCGCACGAGATCCGAGGCCCAGTGGTCCACCACAGCGCGCACGATCGGGACGCCGGCGACGCGTGCCGGCCGAGACGACGGCACGGGCGGCAAGTGGGCCAGGGACGCGAACCGACCGCCCTCCTTGATGCGCTCTTGCTCGGCCTCGAGAAACGACTGGTCGGAGAAGTTTTCCCAGATGACGGCGAGTGCGAGGTTGAGCATGAAGAACGAGCCGAAGAGCACGAAGGAGATGAAGTAGACGGGCGCGGCCGTGCCGTAGCCGGCGTCCTGGAGCGCGTACATGATGTCGCTCCAGCCTTCACGGGGCATGCACACAAAGAGAATGAGCGCGGCCGAGCCGATGCTGTCGAACGACGTGACGCCGTAGTTGAGGTTGGGCGTGTACGACGCGGCGTGGAGCAGCACGCGGCGCACGCGCGCGTTCGGGTGCGTGAACCGGAAGTTGCCGTACGTGTCATAGTCGGAGCCGCACGTCTGCGCGGCCGGGCAGCTGCGTGGGGCCTTGGTAGCGGAAGTCGACTCACCGAACGCAATGTTGCAGGTCTGCGCGTCGGCGTCGCTGTCGGCGACCGGCCAGTAGCACACGCGCGGCGTGTGCCAGGGCGACGACGCAAAGGTCCACGCGTCGTCGTCGACGGCGAGCCACGCGCCGTTGGGGTCGTCCCGGCACCGAAACGCCGACGCGTTGGCGACCACGCGCGCCTGGTACGCTGGTAGCTCCTCGAGCGTGAGCCGCGGGTCGAGCGCGACGGGGAACGGCGTGAGTCGACACCGCGCGTGGAACACGCCGGTCCAGAGCTGCACGCCCACGACGCCGTAGAGAAAGAAGAGAAACGAGAGAAACGCCACGACCGAGAGCAGCTCCGGAATGGACCGCAGCAACGCCGTCACGAGCTTCTTGATGCCCGGCACGGCGTTGAGAAAGCGCAGCGGACGCAGCACGCGCAGCGCGCCCAGCCCCGAGACGTTGGGGATGCCCGGCGCGACAGCGAGCAGGCCCACAAAGACGACGACAAAGTCGATCCAGTTCCACGGGTCCATGAGGTACGCGCCGCGCTCGCCCATGAGGCCCATGGCGACGATCTTGAGCGAGCACTCGACGGCGAAGAGCGCCGTGAAGACGGCGTCGGCCGTCGTGACGACCGCATTCCGCAGCGAGCCGGTCGTCTCGAGCTCGCCGCTGGCGTCCACGTGGCTCAGATCGGGCAGCGCCAAGAGAATCGAGTTGGCAAAGATGAGCGCGAGCACGAGCTGCTCAAAGGCTCGCGAGGTCGTGAGCCAGACAATGCGCCGCCGGAACGCGCTCGTCTCGTCAAAGTACCATAGCGACGTGGTCGCGAAGAGGTACCGCTTGCCGTGCGCGTAGAAGTTGTACCGGTCGGCCACGTCGTCGTCGTCCTCGTCGCCGTCCAGGTGGTGGTGGTCCACGTTGCCCGGGGCATTGTTGATGAGGTTCTGGACGTACTCGGGTGGCGGCGCGGGCGAAGTGGGGCCGGCGTGGAGCAGATTGAAGATGGACGGCGAGTGCGAGACGTGGAAGGACCGCTGGTGCTGCGACCGCGCTTCCGAGTGGGACCGCGCCGACGGTGGCGAGCTCACGAGCCGGTTGCGGTTGCGGCTCTGCTGGAACACGCCCAGCGCGAGCGTCGCGGCGCGGCCGCCCACGGGCAGCACGCCCTGCGGCCGCGTCACGGCCGTTGCCTTCTTGCCCGTGTACGCATCCATTCGAGCAGGGCAGTAGTATTTGACAAGGAGAGCAGGAGGGTCCCCGCTGCTGTTCCATTCATAGTCTCACGTGCGTGCCGTTACGCTCCGCGTTGGCAACTAACTCGACCGTCTCTCTATTGCGGATACTGTACACAGTCAATCCTATCTATGCTATTCTATGAGAACGCTCGGCCCCGTCGTCACGGCGACGCGCAAACGAGCCGTGCGTGTGCTGCACGAGCCAGACGTCGTCGGCGACCGCGCCGTAGAGCCCGTGGGCCGCGGGGTTCTCCGGGTCCGACTCGACCTGCTGCCACCGAATGTGGGTCGCATTGTACACGTGGAGCCGCGAGTACCCAAAGATGGAGTTGCGGAAGGCGTCCCACTCGGCGCGCGGCTTCTCAAACGCCTTGCGCATGGTGCTGAGCTTGTACTGGCCGGACGCGCCCGTGAGAATGTGGGTCGTCGCGCGCATGTTGGTCGTGCGCTTCCAGGTCGTGCCTTTGTAGATATCAAAGGCGCGCTCGTAGTTGTGCTGGTGGCCGCAAATGTACAGGTCCACGCCGTGCTCGTAGAGTAGCTCCTCGAGTCGCTCGCGCAAGAGCGCGGCACCGGGGCCGCAGTTGCTGTCGTCGGACGTGCAGTACATTGGTCGGTGGCCAATCATGACGATCCACGGCGTGGTCTCTCGGTTCGCATTGGCCTGCTCGAGATCTTGGCGCAGCCACGACTCTTGACGGGCCGCCATGAGTGGGTCCCGGGCCTTGCCAAAGTAGAGCTCGGTCGAGACCACGACGAAGTGCACGAGCCCGACGTCGTACGAGTAGAACCAGTTGTTGGGCGCGTCCTTCCCGACGCGCCCGGTCGTCGACGGCATGTTGCGGAACCGCTCCGTGTAGTGGCTGAACGCCGCGTGCGTCTCGTGGTTGCCCGGCGCGACCATGAAGGGCACCGCGGCGGCGATCGGCTCGATCTCCTCCATGAAAATGTCGCCGACGCGGCCGCCGGCGAGGTGGAGATCGTACGCGTAGTCGCCCACCGACACGACGCCGTCGACGGCGCCGTCGGCGACCTCGGACTGCATCATGGGCAGCGTTGCGGCGTTCTGGTACCCAATGTCGCCCGTCACCAGGAACCGCATGGGACCATTGAGCTGTGCAGGCGACGGCGCCGTCTTGGTGGAGAAGGGAATGGACCACGAGTACCGGTCGCTGCCGACGGCGTACGTGTAGTGCGTGTTGGGCTGGAGCCCCTCGAGCGCCGCGACATGCATGAACCGCGTCGAATGTTTCGTGCCGCTGTCGGTGAAGCGCGTGGTGGTTGCGGTCGCCGTCACGGGCGTGTGCTTGGTGATGCGCATGCGGTAGCCTTCTACGAGCTTGAGGAACTGCTGCGTGCTGGCCGTGCACTCGCCCATGGTCGTCCACTGCACCGTGAAGCTGCCGGGCGTTCTGCCATACGCCGTGTGCACGTGCTTGGGGCGACACGTGATCTGCTCGGGCCGCGAGAGGATCGAGTTGATTCCCAGGCGGTGCACGCTCGACCAGCCGTGGAACGTCGAGCCCACGACAAACTCATAGTCGCGCCCCCGCGAGTCGTTGAGCTTGATCCACACCTTGTGCTGCGTCACGTTCTCGCCGCGCTGGTACGTGGAGATGGCGGGCTGCCGCGTGAACGCGCCCGTGGCGTTGACGGCGCGGAACCGCAGCTCGACCGACGCGTCGTCGCTGCAGGCCTGCCACGGGTCCACATGGTCCTGCGCGCCGTGCGTGCGGTGGACCTTGGCAATGTACGTACGTCGTGTGGTCCACTCGACGACGCCTCGCGTGCCCAGCACAAACGACAGAATGTCGTGGGGCACGCAGTTCTCGATCTCGCGCTGGCGCATTGCGCTCTTGTCGTCGTCATCGAGCGCATTGAAGGCCGCGTCGTCCAGCAGATGCGCGTGCAGCGCCGCCGCTTGCGACGCCAGCAGCGCCAGCGCCAGCAGCAGCAGAAGACCACGGGGGAAGACGCCGGGGACCGCCATAGAGGAGAGAGGGGGAGAGAGAAGAACTGGTGGCGGCATTTTCGTTCTCATGTGACCATTGGGAAGGGGTGGACCATGGTGAGGATTCGAGGGTATACAAAACGCAAGTATAACGAAATCTGACGACGAAGTCTACACTTCGATGGGTTCAGCCGGTCCTGCGACAGGGGTTCTGCGAAAAGTAACAAATCAGTACCGGTTGGTACCGGTTGTACCTCGAAAGACTGACATTGGATAGATGGCACTAATGTGGGATTGGGTTGATATTTGGTGTGGCCACAAGAAAGCTCGGACGCTTCTCAATAGCGAACGTTGATTGGCTCCCATCCAAAAAAGCGCTTTTTACACTACCCTCCTTCCAAAAAGCGAGGAGATCCCGACACCAGTCCCCATCCGAGCCCCTCGCGTGAACATGGCGACGACCGTGAAGCAACCGACGTGGTACCCACCGCGCCCCATGGACTCGCTGGTCGAGTACTGGGAGAAGCACTACCCGCTGCGTCTCTACAACAGCCTCACGCGCACCAAGACGGCGTTCGTGCCTATCAAGGGCAAGCGCGTGCTCTGGTACATGTGCGGCCCGACGGTGTACGACCAGACCCACCTCGGCCACGGCCGCACATACACGTGCTTTGACTATGTGCGCCGCATCCTTGAAGACTACTTCGGCTACGAAGTCGAGCTCGTGATGAACGTCACGGACATTGACGACAAGATCATCATTCGCGCGGCCGAGAACGGCTGGCTCGAGGCCCACGCCGGCCAGGAGCTGCCCACGAACAAGGACGAGCGCACCAAGCTCGCGATGGAGTGGGCCTCGCAGCAGCCGGCCGAGGACAATATGCGCCGCACGGTGGAGCTCTCCAAGTATTGGGAAAAGTCGTTTCTCGAAGACATGGCGCTGCTCAACATCAAGACGCCGGCCGTGCTCACGCGCGTGAGCGAGTACGTGCCCGAAATCATCGAGTTTGTCCAAGGCATCATCAAGAATGGCTACGCGTACGAGAGCAACGGCTCGGTGTACTTTGACACGGCGGCGTTTGGCCAGTCCAAGGGCAAGGCGTACGGCAAGCTGCTCCCGGAAAACGTTGGCCAGTCGGAGCTGCTCGCCGAGGGCGAAGGCTCGCTCTCGCTCGGCAAGCAGGACAAGCGCAACGTGAGCGACTTTGTGCTCTGGAAAAAGTCGAAAAAGGGCGAGCCGTTCTGGCAGTCGCCGTGGGGCGAAGGCCGTCCCGGGTGGCACATTGAGTGCTCGGCCATGGCGAGCGACACGATCAAGCACCTCGCTGGCGGCCAGATCGACATTCACTCGGGCGGCATCGACTTGCGGTTCCCGCACCACGACAATGAGATTGCGCAGTCGGAGGCCTACTTTGACTTTTCGCAGTGGGTCAACTACTTTGTGCACACGGGCCACCTCAACATTGAAGGGCTCAAGATGTCCAAGAGCCTCAAGAACTTTGTCAAGATCCAAGAGGCGCTCATGGACAACACGGCGCGCCAGCTGCGGTTCCTCTTTTTGCTCCACAAGTACAACACGCCCATGGACTACAACGACAACTCGATGGACGAGGCCGTGACGGTCGAGCGCTTCTTTAGCGAGTTTTTCCAAAACATCAAGGCCAAGCTCCGCGAACTGGGCGTGGAAAAGAGCCAAAAGTGGACCGACGTCGAGAAGAAGCTGAACGGCGTCGTGCTCGATACGAAGGAGAAAGTCCACATGGCGCTGGCCGACGACCTCAACACGCCGCTCGCGATTTTCCACTTGCAGCAGCTCGCCAAGGAAGTGAACCGGTACCTCGCAACTCCGACGGAGCACGTGTCGATGATCTTGCGATCGGCGGCCGAGTACATTACGCATATTCTGGGCGTGTTTGGGCTCGTGCCGGGCACGGACATTGGTTTCCCATTGAACGCTGCCGAAGGAGGTGACCAAGAGACGGTGCTCGCGCCTGTGCTCGACATTTTCGCGCAGTTCCGTGACCAGATCCGCGAGGCCGCGCGCTCGGGCATGGCCAGCGGCAGCGTCAAAGACCTGGCCAACAACATTCTCAACTTGTGTGATGTTGTGCGCGACGAGCAGCTCCCGCATGCCGGCGTGCGTCTTGAAGACCGCGCTGGCAGCAGCTCGATCTGGAAGCTCGCCAACAGCGAGGAGCTCCTCGAAGAGCTTCAAAAGAAGGCGGATGAGAAGGCCAAAAAGGAAGAGCAAAAGCGACTGCGTCTTGAAGAAGACGCGCGCAAAAAGGCCGAACTCGAGGCCAAGGCCAAGATCAAGCCCGAGGAGATGTTTCTCGCCGAGAAGGACAAGTACTCCAAGTTTGACGAGCAGGTAGGTTTGGCTCGGGCGTGTACTCTGCCAAGATTCCTCGATACTAATGTGTTACTTGCAATAGGGAATGCCCACCCACGACGCTGCCGGTGAGCCGCTGAGCAAGGGCGCCATCAAGAAGCTCGCCAAGGACTTTGCCAAGCAGAAGGCGCTCTACGAGAAGCACAAGCAGTAGGGCCTCGGGCAAAGTGTGCTTGCTTCCACACGTCGCAGGAATCCGTGGGTTGCTGTCATTGGTCCATAGTAGCGGAATATTACCCAATCCAAACATAGGTATTCGTGGATTGGCTAAAACTGGTCGGAACTGAAGAGCTCACCTTTGCTTCCCACCTGTCATTCCCCTTTTCCACCCTCAATCTGTGAAAATGACGGCGAGCGACAGCGGCGGCAAGCGTGCCAACGTCGAGCTCGCGCGCGGGATCAACGCCTTCAGTGCCAACAGCCAGTCGCGTCGCAACGGACGCTTTACGTACAAGCGTGCCGATCCAGCAGCCGCGGCGGCGGCGTCGTCGGCGTCCACGACTGGCGACTCCAAGAAGCCTTCGTTCTCGACGCGCCGCTGGTACCCGGCCGACCACATCCCTAAGAAACTGCCGTCGGCCAAGACTGCGCGCAACAGCCAGAAACCAGCCAAGCTGCGCAAGTCGATCACGCCGGGCACCGTGCTCATCTTGCTGTCGGGCCGCTTCCGCGGCAAGCGCGTCGTGTTTCTCAAGCAGCTCGCGTCGGGCACGCTGCTGATCACGGGTCCGTACAAGATCAACGGCGTGCCGCTGCGGCGCGTGAACCAGGCATTTGTGATTGCAACGTCGACCAAGGTCGACTTGGACGGCGTTGTGCTGCCCGAGATTGACGATGCATACTTTGCCAAGCCGCCGACCCACGCCAAGAAACCGGCCGAGGACCAGTTCTTCGATTCGGCCAACGACTCGGTACGTTGAGTGATGGATGATGGATGGAATTGTAGTCGTGGGCTCGGTCTTTGATCGATGCTCTGTATCCGCACTTTGTATACGCGCTTGGGATCGCTGTGCTGGATGGACGGACCCTTAAAAGTCCGTCGAGAAGTTCCCCTCGAAGCTGGTCGGTTGACCTGTTCTCTCTCTCTCTCTCTCTCTCTGTGGATTGGACAGACATCGCGTGTGATCTCCGAGCAACGAAAGACTGACCAGAAGACTGTGGACGCTGCGCTGCTGCCCAAGATCGAGCACGATGCGTACCTGCGCGCGTACCTGAACGCCAAGTTCACACTCACGAAGAACGACCGTGTCCACGAGCTGCGTTTCTGAGAGCCGAGGTGTGGCTGTAAGTCTCCCTCACATTAGCAGTACTAGGCGATACAAGATAACCAAGGTAAAAAAGGCATTCTTGTCTGTTTATTCGTGTAGTAGTGTCGAGATGTGGGTGTGGAGTTTGCGTATTGACACCGGCATCCTCTCTCCGCAATCAGGAGTCTTGCTGCCTTTGTATCGTTTACGCTTGGAGCTCGACATCAGCGCTTTCTCTAATGCAGCTCACCAATTGTTCTGGTCATGGTCGTGCGATGGTAGGCCCTGATTGTATTGGTCTCCTTCGGCTGGAGCCATGTCACTTGGCACCGACGGCGGTGCAGGCGTCTGGAAAGCCAAATGAATGTTGATATGTTGGGGTCGGCCGCAGATGGACCCTGGAGACTCAATTGGCACGTAGCCGCCGTCCAGAGACTGGGGGACGAGGAAGCAAGTCGGCACTCCGTTGTCGTTGGTCATGAATGTGTAAGCGACACATGACGATATCTCTTCCAAGCAAACGCGGCAGCAGTCACCGACCGTTGTGATCGGGACGCCTCGAAGAGATGAAAGTGGGAGACCAGGGCCCCCATCCGGTCGTCCAGGATAGCCCATGCGGTAGCCGACCTTGTTGGTGAGTTGGCATCCGAGCGGAACGTCCTGCGAAGTCGCGGGGAGCACAGTGGCGGCAAAGAGACCTGCGACGGTAGCGACGACGGCAGCAGTAACCTTCATATTGAGCGATAGGAAGAAGAGAGAAAAGGGAGAAAGCGAAGCGAGGCTTGGAAGTCACAAGTGTGCGAGCGTGGAAATTGCACAATGAGGTCACGAAGATTGTGTCTGCACGAATAGAACCAAGAGGATCACTGGGATATTGCAATGCCCCTTACCGCTTGAATGAACGAACCCACAGCCAACTGGAATTCCAAGCGAATCGGAATATGCTCCAACCCAAAGCAACATTTGTTTGGGCTGTCTCTTTTGAATACTAGTATTAATATGAGGAGACCCCCCTCGTGGGTCCATGCCTTGTGGGTTCATTGAACTCACAGCCATCAAGAACAATAACACAGGTTGGAACATGAGGAACTGGAAGACTGGCCGTTGGGAGCATGGAAAATGCTCCTTCTCGCTTCGACGTAGTGAGCGCCCCAAGGCGGCGATGAGCAAGTCCACTGGTTTTGCGCTTCGTCAGTGAGTCCACGGCAGACTCCGAACGATGAAAGAAAGCATGGGCTGTTGAAGAGAGAGTCAGCCACGGAACAGAACACACCGCTCACGAGCTGCGCGACCGACTCGCGGTGGAAGATGAGCTGTCTGGCGACTGCACGCCGGGCTAGGTCCACACAGAGCTTCTCGCCTTATGCAGCGAGAGCTTGGTGATAGCGATGACGAAGAATCATGGCGATGAGCATTGTGGTCCATAAAGAAGGTCGACAAGGGAATGCTGGATTCTGCTACGAGTGGACAGACATGTTAGCGAGTAGAAGCTCCGAGCGCTAGTGCGAGCTGAGGTTAAGCTAGCCTGGGTCTA
>JAADWA010000910.1:0-12360 GCA_023335935.1 Pythium phragmiticola
ACCGCCCCCCCCCCCCGCGCCTTACTCTCAGACCGGGCGCCTTGAAGACCAGCTAGGTGTACGGCACTGGTCTCACCACGTGCGTGCCCACACAAGATGACAGACGATCTTGCCAATCTAGCCATGGACTGCGAGCCAGCTCTCAGGCCCTGCATCCATCGGTGACACTGGTTGCGAATGGAGGCGACAGTTCGTGGTCATTGATGGTCATTCACAGCGTCCCGTTTATATACATACCTAACTAAACCTAGGTTTATAAGCTGACCAGGAAAATAGGTTTCTTGTGGCAGCTCTTAACAACAAGCCAGTGGCCACGATCTTGCTGCTGGACACCGGCAACTACTGTACTGCGACTGCGCCAAGTGACAGTGAGACCAAATTTGCGACCACCAACACAACTGACTTTTCGGAGCCAAATGGAGAGCGACCGCAGTTGGGCGACGAGCTGGAACGGCAGAAATATGAAGATCAAGTATATGTTCAATGTATGTTGGCGTGAGGACAACAGTGCTCGTTTGGTATTTTGAGTCAGTAATGGACGATGATCAAATCTACTGCGCTCGTTTGGTGTTTTGGCGTCGGTAATAGACTATAGAAGCTGGGCATGTCGTGGGTGAAGGCGCAGATTTGCGCGCGGTGCGAGGAGGCAAATTATTTTTACTCACCTCATCCAGACCGTCTATTATGGCGGTCGAGCGGACATGGAGCAGGCTTCCCACGAGTTTGGGAGCGTGTGGCAATTCCGTTATCGCCATCGAACTGGAGAGGACAAATAATCCGCATTTCATCATGACGCTCGCTGAATTGGCGCGTGGGCATGCCACTCTTCGAAACGATCCCTAACTGGTCTACTCGCCAAAATGAAAGGAGATCTCTACTTACTCAGCCAACTTGCTGCCAGTGATTGTGACAGCAACGCTGAAAATTAGTTGGAGGCACACCGTCGAACAACGACGATAAATCGGACTTCGACTCCTCTGAGGCGAACAGTTAGCCAACTACGCATTGGTATCAAGCAAAACGTGCCCTTGCCATCATTCGCCAAACATGGTAAGACATACTGTTGTCGCTGTGGCACGTTTCGTGTTGAGTTTCGTGGCCATTGTCGTGTCTGTGACCTCAATCGTCCGTAGGTCGCCGTGTGTGCATAGACAGGCGATTGTCTGACCGAAAATTTGACTTGTATCAGACTCAGCTTACGGATGGTTCGCTTCGAGACTGATGCGAAGCGCGCGCTCGAGTGCGGGCACATATTATACAGCCACCCAAAAAATCTATCTATTTCATCCAATTGAACAATTTAGCTGGAAACAATTCCACCAATAGAAAGAGCATAGAAAAACAAAGCGAACACAGTTTGAATCATGCCATTTCGACAAAAACTCGAGGCAGGAGAGTCGAGAGAACGTCGGCGGCCCAAACTGGTAAGGCAATTACTATACTGCTGAAGCGTATTTTGTGAGGTACATGGCGTTGTTTTTGGACACTATTGTGTCACTTTATTGGCGCCGTTGATCTGCATGTCCTCGTGTAGTTCTCATCGTCAGTCAATGTTTTCTTGTCTCGTAGAATGCCAAGAGGGACCGCCCTCACGCAGGACGAACGAGCCGCGATCCTGGCTCTCAAGAGCTGCGATTTGAGCGAACGAGCAATCGCCAAGAAGATTGGACGGTCCCGCCCCGTCGTGCACGCATTCCTGATCAAACGACCGGGACGGCCCCCTAAACTCTCGGTGACTGTCAAGCGACGCCTCGTGCGCGAGGCGAACAAAGGCAAGTCGAGCGCCAGGGCTCTGCAAGAGCAGCTGTGTTCGCTTTGTTTTTCTCTGCTCTTTCTATTGGTGGAATTTTTCCTAGCTGAAGTGTTCAATTGGATGAAATAGCTCGATTTTTTGGGTGGCAGTATAATATTGCCCTTTGCACTCATTTTGTCCTGGCGTAACTCTAACTCGTTAACCCTTTCGTTGCCATTTTTTTACTTGAAGTTTGTATGGGTAATTTCCATACTTAAGCCTTAAATAATGATAAAGCGGTCATTGTACACGTCCCAAAACCGGATTTTACATGGATTTTCAGGTTGGAGAGTGTCAAAATGACTGGATTATGGTCGTTTAAGGCCATATCCGTTATTACTTTTTGGTACAATATTTGGGTAGTCAATAACAATATAAAGGTAATGGGCCCTCTTATCCGACATCGAAACCTCTATATATCCATTTTTGTTCAAGTTTACAAGGTTTTTATAAATTATGCAGAGGTTTTCCTTCCCGTTTGACTTATAATTGACAAAAGGTGCAAATAGGGTTCTCCTTTAATAACCGTGACGCAGTCATTATACTACCTTTCGGCAACGCAAGGGTTAAGTGCGGTGGTCGCTTACAGGAGGGGCTATCCTTCCGTAAAAGAAGAAGTGATGAAGAAACCGAGGTATAAACCTTGGTTACTCGCAGAATGTCAAATACATTCGTACTTATTGAAGATTTTTGAAGCCATCCTATGACGATTTGTCGGGGACCGCAGAACATTTCGGAATAATCGTAGTGGCCACACGACGACATTGTGAGGATGCTTCAGGCAAAACAACTAGGGAAAGAAAGACACAGTAGCCACACGATGATATCGCCGGGCTAAACATTGTGGCTGCTTTGTCAAGGATGCAGAACCTTTTTGACAAAGCATAATGGGCACACGACGCTGTTGTTGTTGGTGTTGAAGTTGGAGTCTATTGAGTTACGTCTAAGATAGCGAACTACAGTACACGACGCTGAACCATGAATGTGGTTGGTACTCGTTGCGGTCCGCAACGAGCGCACGTTACCACTGCACCTCGGATTTGTCACGACGATACATAAAACTCAGCACCAGACGCGCTCAGGCGTTGTTCTCAATCCGACACGTTTGTCGAGCAGCGCACCAGCGTACGTCGCACTATCCCGCGTGCGAAATGGTAAGAACATGTTTTTTAAGACGTAAAATTGATGAAAATCACACCAAATACTGTGAATTATGAATGTGAGGTTCGATTCGTTATATTTACTCTTTCGCGTCCGGCTTCGCCCAACCAGCAGCAAAGCGAAGCGACGATGCTCACTGGTACGATAAATATCCAGAGTTGGGCAACGCACGGCATTAGTTGGTCTTTGGCGCTGTGACTCCAAATCGTTGATTGAACAAAACTTAGAGTTTTTAGCCGGTCATACTACGTAGTACAGTAAGCTGCCCAGTCACGATTTGTCTCCTTCGCACAATCAGCTTCGCTTCGAGAACAGGTGTTCTAAGCCGGTCAAGTTTGGATAAGTGCTTGGGTGAAAAACGGAAGTCTTAAAACCAATATGACGCAGACCAGGGCAGTTTTACCACGTTAGGGTGTCTACCCAGGATAGCGACACCGAATGGCCTCGAGTGAACCATCAAGGGCCATGCCGTTCAGGGCTCCGAGAAATCAATAAAAATATTATTGTGAGGCACTCATGACCAATAATAAATAACGCAATATCGCGATCCACAATAATAGTTATTGCAATAGTTGCAATATATTGGTGCCATACAAATGGGTTCTAAGCGAGAAGCGTGGACGAGTTCCATAGCTCTTGGTTTGCTTTAAGAAACATGAGCATCTCGAAGTTGGCAGGAAGCAGCGACGAGCGGTGCGGAGACAACACGTACTTGCATTCCGAGAAGAATCGTTCGCAGTGGTTGCTCGTCGGGGGAATGCTCCGAGCAAGCGGCATGTAGGTAATCGCGGGGGTCTGCTGCGCAGTGCGAGACTTCTTGGCGCGGCGGAGGATCTCTGTGGCGAAGTCAGCGGGCTGATCCACTGCCACGGCGGGCGCGACGGCAGCAGAGAACACAGCTAGTTGGGCCTTGTCGGCCGCGTTGAGCGGGACCTCATTGATCAGCTTGACCACGGCGCGCTCAAAGTTGGCCGAGTGCACAATATTGGCGCCCACATCGAGATATGCCTTCATAATCGGATATTTCTCGATGCAGGCGTCGAACAGAATGCGCACGTCCGCAAGTGTGCGGCCAGGATACTGCAACTTGACACATACGCTGTCCTAAACGTGATTTGAACCCTGCACAAAAGTATAAGACCGCCATACAAATATTAGCAAATCGTGAGTGATGGTCATTTCTGGGAGATGACAGAGAATGCATCGGAAATGAAACAATCGAAAATGAACACCACACGAGACCGGCGATATCGCATGCTTTCACATGGATCACATACTCAAACCATTGTGGATATGCTGGAGATACCTGAACACCCTTCATACTGTTTCTTGCGTCAAAATAGCGCGATGTATTGGGTGTAGCATCTTGTCACAAGGTGATGAGTCCCATAATGTTTTGTATCGGACTTTTGCCATGGCCGACACTTTCTCGATTCACCAGGCTCACTTGCCCAAAAAAAAATTGGAAAAAATCGGAGCGTGGGAGGTTGTTCTTTAGGCTTTTCTTGGGATGATCACGAAGCTTTCGCTCCTAAATGTTGAGTGAAAGTCGTTTTATTTAGGCCCACAAAACGCTGCCCATACATTTTCTGTTGTTAGCCAAACGACAATCACTCTTCCATTTGACTAAAGTTTGTATGCTGAATGTTTGCGGTCTTATACTTTTGTCCACTCTGTGATAGGGTAATATTTGAAAAAATGTCCATTGTGCTTGACATTTTGCGCCACTTTCGGAGCGAAAGGCACTGAAATGACCGTCAAAAGGAGCACTTTCAATTGGTGAAAGCCGCAGCCTCATACTCGGTTTTGATTTGACAAAATCTAAAAGAACAGCTTGGTCTTATACTTATGACCAGCACTTTATATACTAGAAGGCTGTCATTTTTAACACCGAATCTCTGTAACAAGTAGCGATTTTTCCTTGTTTTATGGAATATTCTCATGATTTGCTAAATCCGGCTTTTATCCAATCGAGACCAATTTGACTTTGTTGGAAAGGTTGTGGTTTGCTGACCATAAATGACCTATTTCTATACTACAATATCCTCTGAAAGCTGTAGAATAAGCCGTTGAAAACCAACGGTGTCATCCCCACCTAT
Organism: Pythium phragmiticola; assembly: GCA_023335935.1. Lineage (NCBI taxonomy): Eukaryota > Oomycota > Peronosporomycetes > Pythiales > Pythiaceae > Pythium > Pythium phragmiticola. The sequence goes on from JAADWA010000910.1 coordinate 5,053, forward strand.
CAGACGTCAGATCCTATATCTCTTACAAAGATCAACATGTTGCGACAACGTGCTACCCCTTCAATCTAGGTCATCCCGCCTCAACTTCAATGTCAGCCAATCAGATCGGTTCTACTTCTAAAAACTAATAGGATACCTCGTATACATTATGTGCATGCACCATCTGGATATATTTCACATAAAAAACCTGGACAGTCAAACTTCGGCAACCAGAATCTCAATCAAAACTCTGTGCTTCTCCGTTTTGGGCCACACAAAAGTGCTCACGAGATCTCGGAGAGCTCAAGAATGGCATTTACAACCAAAACGGATGAATTCCGGATTTATGTGCCCCTTAGAATCTCTCGATACAGCATCCACTTGTTACAGATTCGGTGTTAAGTGAATGGGTGGTTTTGATTTGGTCGTGTGGTTTTTCAATAAAAGCTTAATCTGAGGAAGTGGCAGGATTATTTCCAGTTCATTTAAGGTTATATCTCTGAAGAAAATGATTTATCCCAGTACTGTCGCTGCCCTTTATAAGGGCCTACGATACAAGAGAAAATATCATATAAGAACACAATTTCGGCTCCCCGATTTTCACCATACAAAAATCAAGTCAAAATGACAACAAGTTGCCTAAACGAGCATATGAGCATAAGAGCACGAAGTCTGCAGACCAAAGTACAGTCTCCATAGAACTTGGTGCCCCTGAGATTATCTCTCAAAATAGATAATAAATTTTGGGAATTGAAATTTTTATATCGCTTAACCCCGATTAAGTGCCATTGTTAGATAGACTGATGTCACGATAAGGGCACTATATGCCACTATTGCTCATTTATCGGGGTGGATAATATATGGGAATCACCATTTTGGGTATCCCGATTTGTCCCTTATACTGGACCGATTCCCGCAGCCATCTGAAACCGTTTAGAGCCTATCTGAAAGCAACCTGAAATTTCAGATTCCACGAAAACGTCTTACTTGACTCCACAGACTAACGCAAACTCCCGATTTGTGAGAGGGGACTCTCAGTCGACTCCAGATTCGGAAAACGCATACCTCTCAAAAATCTTTTCCCTATCTCACTCTTTCCGGCGCCCAGCTCCGAGGCAACCCCAGCAGCAACATGAGCGAGAGGCAATAAATCCAAGGCTAGCTCTAGCCCCGCGTCGTGCTTGAGTTCGGCAAGTAGCATGGACCCCACTTCCTGTCCCTAATGTGAAATTCTTCTTATGAACAACCCTTGGAGAGTTTATGGAGCGCAATGCGGTTTGGCAATTCACATTTTGATTTCCCAGCATGAGCGAGTCTGCGGGTTGGATGACTATCCTAAATTCTGAATGTAAATACGAAATTTGGTTTTGGATCTCCAAAAATCCTGCGGGAATCGGTCCAAATGGGCAGCGAACTTTAGCTTAGACCCTCACGTCTGATCCCGACACTCCAGATTTTCTACTTCAATGTAAAACGAAATTGGAACGATCTTCAAACTTCGACAAGTGGCCTCCAGATCTTCCTCACTGCCCACCATGTGCAGCGTCCATATCGACGTCCCCATGCGCTTGTTCGATCTTGTGGCGGCCGAGCCACTTGTAGACGCCGTCCGTGTCAAGCAAGATCGAGTTCACGTTCGTACTGTCGTCGACCGGCTGCGCCATGAGCGCCAAGTACTTTTTGGCCATGAACACGGCCATATCGACCGACAGGTTCAGGTGCGAATCAACCAAAAACTGCGCAATCCACGGCGGCAGCTTCGTGCGCTTGTCAAGGCGGTTGTATCGCGAGTCGGCAAAGAGCACGAGACCATAGTCCGTCTTGCTGCGCAGCACGCGACCGGCGCACTGGGCGGCCTGGCGCAGTGCGTCAAACGTGAGGAAGTCGCCCTCGCGGATCTGGTGCGTGTATCGCAAGTACTCGAGCCGCGCACGGAGCTTGTTGGACAGCGTGTACTGGAACGGAATGCCAAAGAGAATCACACAGCGCCCGTAATGGCGATCGAAATCAATGCCCTCGGCCACTTTGCCGCGCGCGACCGAAAAGAAGATGGCGCCTCGTCCACAGTCGCAGGCCTTTTTGTAATTGTCGAGCGCGAGCGTGGTCTCGACAATGTCCTTGGTTTCAATGAAGAGCAGCTTCGAGTTTAGCACGCGCTTGAGCACGCCGAGCGAGTCCCACTGACCAATGATCTTCTCCATGTACATGTAGGACGGAAAAAAGCAGACCATGCCGTCCGGTGTGCACGCAGCCATTTCCAACAGAAGCGTCCCGTAGTTGCGGACGACCGACATATCGTCGCGCAAGTCAAACTTGGTCGAGACGGGCATTTGGTCACTGCCGCGCGTAATCACGAGCGGGCAAATGCACGATCGGTACACCGACATGGGAAGTGACTCGCGGATCACGGGGTTGAAGTTCAGCAGCCGCGGGTACAGATCGATCGGCGAGAGCGTGCCGGACGTGATGATCACGCTGGCAAACCTTTCAAAGACGGGGCGGATCGCGAGCGACGCGTCGAGACATTGCAGTTGAAGCACGGGATCCAGCGCGCCCGACGCGCCGTCAAAGGGCTCGATGATGAGCATGAAGCCTTCGGCATAGGTCGCGACAAGCGTTGCGAAATCCGCGACCGCCGTGAGCGAATTGAACTCTTCGAGCTTGGTGATCTCAAGCGTACGCATGAGCGAGTTGAGCCGCGTGGCACAAAACTTCATCGGCTTGGTCTCCATGGCGATCGACTGGTTGAGCTGGTGGAGAAACGCCTGCGGCGTCTCTGACTCGACATTGCGCACGCGGATTCGCGTGCGAAGGTACTCAATCAGTCGCCGCATAAAGGCCAGAAAGTGCTCGGCGCGACGAATGTTCCCGGGGATGGCTTCGTCCAGCACGTCGTCCGGCAGCACGGGCGTGCCGGCGAGAATGTCGTTGGCCGTATCAATCGTGCCTTGCGTTTGCGGGTTTGTATAGGTTGGCGCGACTACGGCACCACTGGAGCGTAGGCCGTCCACGAGCCGCCGGTACTCGGCATCGAGCTTGGCCTTGTCGGCTTGCTTCATCTTGTTGACCTGCGAGCTGATGGTCGTGAGATTGCGGGACGCGCGGTCGAGCGAGCGGCGGTCGAGCTCTACCGAAAGCGCTTCAATGCAGACGTTGTCGATATTGTGAGCCTCGTCAAAGACCACGATGCTCTCCTTTTCAAACGACCGCGACACGAGGTTGCTCACTTTCGGGTCGAGCATGTACTGGTAGTTGAAGACCACGACGTCGGCAAACGTCACGACGTACCGCGTGAGAAAGTACGGACACCACCCTTTCGCTTTGCCCAGCGTCTTGAGGTCGTCCACCGAGTAGATCCCGGGCGGCAGCACGGCGTCGTCGCTCTTGCGGGACTCGTAGTTTTCATAGAAGGAACAGAGCTCCACGTCCTGCGGCGGAGCCGCTGGATCATCGGAGTGGGATCCGCCGCCAGCGGCACGCGCACGGACCCACGATGCCGTCATCTGGCGGCACTGGCCGTCCACGGCCTCGCCGTCGGCGTGGGCCATGACGCGCGGGTGGATGCACATGTTGCGGCGCGAGCTGAGACACACGGCCGTGAGCTGGTGGGCGTCGCCATAGTATTGCTGGCGGTACGCCATGAGGTGCTTGAGCTCTTCGACACACTTGGCCATTTCCGGCACGGTGCGCGTGCAGTAGACGAGCTTGCCGGCGGTCGGATGGGCGTGCTTGTACGCGAGCACGAGCGAGAGCAGCGAGACCGTCTTGCCCGTGCCCGTGGGCATCTCGAGCATGCAGTGGCCCTGCGCGTCCAGCGCGCGCTTGAGCTCGCGCATGTACTGCAGCTGCTCCGCGTACATGCGGTCGTACGGGAAGATCACTTCGAGCCCATCAATGTCCACGCGCATGGTTCCCTGGTGTAGCTTTTTGCGCTTTGGGGCGAGATCATGGCGGGTTTTGGCGGGGAAAGCGGGTTTAGGAGGGAACAGCCGTTGGCAGAATGTGGACCACTTCAGTCGAGGTCTCCCAATAATTGGCACACAGTTTATTGGAGAAACACGAAACACAAGCTACAGTGCCCGAAATGGGCCAGCGACAAGTCCCTGCAGCGCTACTCGCATCTTTTCCTCCAAAACGAATTCTCCAGAACACAATGTTTGCTAATGACTAAATGTACAATGCCTCTATCAACCAAACTCCCTCTCTCCGCCATCGCCGGTCGCCTATGCGGCGGCCACCTCGTTCGCTGTCTCGAGCCTCTCGAACGCGCGCACCCTGTCCAAGTACGTGAGCGCGGCGCCGTCGCTCCAGTTCTCGAGTCTCCAGTTCCCCTTGCCCTGGTAGAATGCACAGTGCGAGCCACGCTCCGTTTCGACCAGCATGCGCTCGGGATTGGACTCGAAAATGTCCATCGGGATCGACTCTTTCGTGCACACGGGGTCGTCCAATGCGTTGATGCACAGGATCGGCCGCGCCGCGCGATGGAGCTCGCGGATCGGGTTGTTGTGCTTCCAGTAGTCAACAATGTCGGCGTGGCCGTGCATCTTCATATAGACGTGCTCGTCAAACTCTTGGATGCTGGTCGCACTGAGCGCAGCGTCCACGTCGATCGACCCGCGCAGTTCGTCTTGGTGCTGGCGCAGAAACGTCTGCAGGCTCCGCGTCATGAGGAAGTTGTAGAGTGGCTTCACGAGTCCCTTGCAAAAGAGATCAAACGTATTGTACCCCGGCGAGATCATGACGCCGGCGCGTATCCGCGACTTGTCGCCCGTGGACCCGAGGTACGAGCAGAGCAAGCCCGAGCCGGCGGACGTGCCCACGCCATATAACTTCGCAAGTGGGAATGCGCGTTCGATGTGAGCGACAGCGAGCTTGAGATCGTCGACACAGCCAAAGCCCTGCAGCACGGGCGTCGTGAGCTTGACGCCGCCGTGGCCGCGCTTGTTGAAGACGACGGGACGGTACCCGCGGTCGAGTGCCTCAGCGCATAGGGATTGCATGTCAACACTCGAGCCTGTGAGCCCGTGGAGGATTACGACGATCGGCGCGTCGACAGGAAGGTCTTGACGCGCACATCGCGTGTTCGATGCGACGGCCCAGTCGAGCGACGCCTGGCCGCCGTCCAGTAGCGCGAGAATCTCGCGCTGGAATTCGACGCGCGTCTGCGGGACGACGAATGTGAGCAGGATCTGGATGTGCTCGTTCGTCCACCACGCCGGCGTGTACTTGTCCAGCGCTGGTTGCATGCCCTGCATCCAACAGCATAGTCTCTCAGTCTCTCAGTCTCTCCCAGTCGCTTCATAGGAACTACTAAATGTAATACCTGCGCCACGAAGCGGTTGAGCTTGGAGGGTCCGCACACGACGCGCTTCTTCGTGGTGTGCGCGCTGTGCACCATGCTGCCGATTGACATGGTCGTCGCGGCTGCCAGCAATCTATTATTGTACAGGGGACTCCTTATTGGAACCCTTGCACGCAGTGTTGTTGAGGTACCAGAATCCGACGGCACTACGTACAGTTGCGGCGAGAGCAGTCCCTGGCGCATGGTGATTGTCCAGCGCACTGCGACCGTGAGAGTGGCTCTCCGAAGCGACCGACTGTGGAAGTGGAGGACGAGAAACAGATCGCTGGACTGTACCGTAACGAACCGTCACGCTGTTGACTGGCTTCTTTAACAACGGAGCTGCTCGCAGCAGCCAATCAATCGCCTCGATGGCGTCATCCTGACTCCAAGAAACCGTAACTGTTCCGATACGGTACGTACAGTGTACAATGCCTCGATAGATCATATTTGATCTGACAGTGCAACACGAGAGTGAGGGTACACATGAAATATGAATACTGCAGAGTATAGTCTCAGTTATGCTATCAATTGTCATAAGATATACAAACCAATGGGTGTCGAATTGTAAGGGACCGACTGTAACGTTTTGTATCGAGCGGAGGTCACGGTGCGCATCATGCTCTTGCACCGCGATACAACTAACCGTCGACGAGTAGATCAAGCAAGCTCAAGCCAAATCCTAGTGACATGATCGTGCAGGTGTGGCTCACTTCAGGGCAAAGCTATCAAAGAATGCGGGGAATTCGTTTCTATTGACATTCAAAGTGACCAAAGAAGACTCGAGTTTAGACGGAACACGGAGCGTTTACAGGGCCTTGACAAACTTGACAGCGGCCGGCGCGTCGATGCGGCCGTGGCCATACTGGTTGTTGGGGAAGACAGTCGAGGGCGTGTTGCCGCACGTCGCCGCCGACTTGAGCGTCTTGACCGTGGTCGACGTGAGCGCCGCCTTGGCCTGGTCGTACGTGAGGTCAGGCTTGACGCTGAGCATGAGGGCAACGACGCCCGACACGTGGGGCGTCGCCATCGACGTGCCCGAGATCGTGTTGAAAGCCGAGTCGCCCGTGTTCCACGACGATCGCACGAGCACACCAGGCGCCGACACGTCGGGCTTGATCAGACCGGTGGCGACTGTTGACGGGCCGCGGCTGCTGCTTCCGGCAAGTCCGTCGTTGACGTCGGTCGAACCCACGCCAATCACGTTGGCCATGTCGGCAGGCGGAGTGACCGTGCTGCAGCGTGAGCCGAAGTTGCCGTTGGCAAAGATCGGGATGATGCCAGCCGCACGCCATGTGTTCACAGCCGAGATGAAGGTCGTGTCACCGGTTTCACTGCCCCACGAGTTGCTCACGACGCGCGGCGCCTTGGAGCAGTCCTGGACCGTACCGTCAGCGTTGGTAGGACACGTCATGAACTGGAAGCACGCGAGCAGATCGGATTCCGTGCACTCGCGGGCGCGGCAGCCCTTGCACATCATCCACTTGGCACCAGGGGCGACACCAATGCCGTTGTCACCAGCGATCGTGCCCGTGACGTGCGTGCCGTGGCCGTGGTTGTCGTACGGGTCCGCGCGGTTCGCCTCGGGGTCGAACCACGAGAAGCCGTTGTTGAGGTAGCTGCCCTTGATGAGCGTGTGCGTGCCGCGCGCACCGGTATCAATGATACCGACGACGGCGTTCTGGCCAACGTTGCCCGTGGCCCACACGCCCTTGGCGTTGATCTTGGTGACACCCCACTCGGTCGCCGTCGAGTTGTCCACTGCGAGTGTCGTGGCCTCGGTCACTTCCGGGAGCTTAAAAATGGCTTCCTCCTTGATGGCCGAGACCGACGGGTTTCCGGCAAGCTTCTCGATGAGCTCGATCTTGGCGTTCTGAATGTAGAGCTGGTTGTTGATCCAGTAACGCTGCGCGCGCGTGAAGAGCTGCGTCGACGCTTCCTGCACGAGCAGCGCCGCGACGTCCTTCTGCGAGTTGGCGGCGTTCAGC
>JAADWA010000911.1:0-12301 GCA_023335935.1 Pythium phragmiticola
ACCTGGGCACGAGAGATATGCGTGCGACCACTTCTACGCGGGCAGCTCTCCACACGAGCGCCGCCTCCTCTCTCGCTGCGTCTACTGGTGGGCTGGTGAGCTTCCCCGCGTAGTTTACCGTGTCGACCGTAAATTACAAAATACACCGTGTTTTGAGATGGGGTTGTGGTTTAGGATCTGACCATGTCATTTGACATATAGAATACGGTAGACTCTGCGAACGAGACGAGAGCGAAAACAGTGTCATTGAGTCTCACGCGGCCCAATGGGCAAACCCTCCGCAGCGCTCTTGCCCATTCCTTACTTTGACGGTTTTGCGTGCTCTATCCATCTTGGCGAGCGACTCCTGATGCGTCGGTTGTGCTGGAGCCGTCGTCAGTGATTAGGGGGGCCGCAGTCGACCTTCGCTTCCAGAACTCCATTGCCAGCCGAGATAGACCCATGACCCAGGAGGTCACATTCTGGGACTTCGCCGGCCAGGACGCGTACCAAGCGACCCACTCGCTGTTCATCTCACCGTGGACGCTGTGTCTCGTGTGCGTGAATCTCGGGGCGTTTGCGTTCGCCTACATGCAAGCGCGATACTCGCTGATGACAAGACCCAGGAGACGAATTCGTAGAGGACGCGGTGAAGCGCTGGGTTCGCATGATCGTGGCCAGCCCGACACCGAGATGGTGTTTATCGCGACGGAAACAGACGGCTGCTGAAGGAAACGCTGGTGGCCAAACTGAAGCACGTGGACGCGACTGTCCAGCACATGAGAGAGCAGCTGAAGACGGACAAACACCTTGCAGTCGACAAGTTTGTTTTCGGCTCGGAGAGGCGTGACGACATGGATGCAACCGCCTAACCTTCTGTGCTGTGTGATGATGCAGACTCCGGACTCCGGACTGGACTGGTCCTGGACGAGGAGAAGGAGACTGCCGTGCTGCATCATGGTGAGCCGTGACTCCGAGTCTCTGCACCAAACGATGCTCGTCGAAGCTGTGGTCGCAGAGGAAGCGACTCACAGCAAAGTCAAGGCACTGTGGAGGGGTGTCGAGGTGCTGTATGGTGCGTTGAGGGAGTAACGCGATTGGCCTCGTCTCAAGGGCGTCTCGGGTTTTGTTATGTGGCGTACAATGCCCAGCAGACCCGAATCAACATGGTGGATACTCGAACAGCGAGTGGATGCCACCAGAGGAAACGTAGTGAGACTCTGCATTCAAACGCCCGACTCACGAGACAAAATGCACTGATTGAACGTGCAAAACCCGCGAGGTTACGCTAAGTTACGCTAAGTTACGTTCGGTGGTTACAGAAATTACGGTTGCATCCTACTGATCCTCGAGAAAGGACTCGCTACCCGGGACCTCCATTCCGAGCACCCTCGTGCGACCAGACGGCGCGCGTTGCCGGCCATTTGAGCTGGCCGCCTCCACCATGATCTCTGGCTTTTCATCCGCTCTCAAATGAGTATCCGCGCGGCCTATTCTGGCTCGTCATCACGACGCAAAATGGATGGCCAGCCCAGAGACTGTGCTAAATTAGTGTCCACTGCAGCACGCGAACTGGCCGCGAGCTGCAGGCATGGCCGTCGCTTAAGCGAGGTCAGCTCGGTCGGTTGACAACCGACCGCCTCCTGCAAAATCACCGCTGGAGCTCAAGCACAAAGCTGGCCTGTGAAGCAAACTGGTACGAGGCTACAAGCCAACGACCTCTTGAGAGCCTCAGCCGACCAGCGGGTGTGGATGCGGTCCAAAGCGCACAGACGCTAGTCGATCCGTTAGAAAGAGAATGTGACGGGCACGTGAGGTCTGAAGGGGCGTCGGGCCGACTGTTGGCTGACGCGGCGACGGCTCGCCCGTCGCCTTGCGCAGGGAAGAGAAGAAGACGGCGGCGGTGGAGCGTATTTATCTGATGGTGGTCAGTGAGGAAGACGACACGCAGGCACTGCAGAGTGCTGCCGCCACGACTGACGACAGCGACAGCACCACCGACAAGACACCCACGCCACGCCGTGATCCCGTGCGCGTCGCGCCGCTCGTGATCAGCCATGCAGACGCTGCCGAGGACTTTGGGCTCAAGCCGGGAACGCTCGAGATCGTGGTGACGACGCGGCGGCAGTGGACGCGCGCGTCGTCCCCGCCGCTCGTGTCCACCAGTGGCGAGCCGAGTCCGATCGTCGACGAGCTCATGCGCAGCTGGCGCGTGCTGCGCTTAACGCCCGCCCACCTCCTGGACGGACTCGTCACGAGGCGCGAGCTGAGCGCGGAGACCACACTGCTCAAGAACTACGACCCGCGGGTCGCGCTACCTGAGCCCACGTTCCCCAGTGAGATCACCGTGCCGGCGTATCTGCAGCCGCGCGTGGCCGTGGAAGACGCCGTGCCCTTGCTCGTGACGCCCCGGCTTCGCTTCGCACTAGGCGTGGTGCGTCTCTGGGAGGCTCCGCTCTACACAGTAGCACTGACTCACCCCCCTTACGTCTCGCTCTTTCTAGATCGAGCCGCTGTACTGCCGGTTCGTGCTGTACGACGTGCAGCTCGGCTGTCGCGTGTCGGAAGAGTTTCCATTCGTCCTTCGTGCCGGTACAAACGCCCCTCGCGACCCGCCGCGGGCTCTCTTCTATGTGCTCCCGAACCACCAGCCCGCGCATCTCCATCTCGTGCTCAAGGTCGCCAAAGGACTCGTGGGCGACGGCGACACAGCGACGGCGCCGTACTGCCATCCCGAGAAGTTCGCCTCCGACGCCGACCAGCAGCGACTCGTGGAGCGAGCCGCAGAGAGCAGTCGACGGCTCGGGCGGTACACGCAGCCGCTCGCATGGGGCGCGACGCCGCTCGTGGAAGGAGCCAACCGCTCGATGACGCTCTATCGCCAGCGCGTCACCATCAGTGACGACCAGCGGCTGCCGCTGATTCTCGAGGCGGCACGAGGAGCCTACAAGGAGAAGCTGCTGCCGGCCACGTGCGACGTGGACATCGACCGCATCGACGAGCAGCGCCTGGACGAGGCCAAGTACCTCGTGACGTCGCAGCAGACGCTGACGAAAGACGCGTTCCGTCACGTTCCGTCCGTGCCGATTCTCGACGTGCTCGATCCCTTCACCCCGCAATCAACTCAGCCAGACTGTGGGGACGCGGAGTCGGCTTTCCAGACGTGTCGAGAAGTGCAGCCCTTTTGCCACCCGTCGGCGTACGCGGCCTTCGGCGTCTGTGGCAGCGGGCCGTTCGCGACCGCGTACGTGCACGCCGTGTATCTCTACCCACTCCGCGTGGAGAGGTTCCAGTACCGCAACATTGGCGTGCGCGTGCAATTGCTCCAGAAGGAGGTCGAGTTTGTGTGCGGCATGGACGAGTTCGACGCGCAGGACGCCGTCGTCCACGCCTTCTACAGCAGCGACTACAAGACGGTCCCGTCCGCGTACGCGCAAGTCAACTACCATCAAAAGAACCCGCAGTTTGAAGACGAGATCAAACTGAGTCTGCCCGAGCAGCTCACGCCGAGCCACCACTTGCTCGTCACGTTTTTCCACGTCCACTGCAAGAAGCTGCAGCCGGGGCAGCAGCAGCAGGAGCTCGTCGGGTGCTGTGCACTGCCCCTTCTCAGCCACGCCGGTGCGCTGCTCGAAGACGGCGAGTACGTGCTCACGGTGCTGCCTCCCTCGGTCGCCTCCAAGAACTCGACCTCGGGCGGCATCATCTCGCTCCCGCCAGGCTACGTGGACGCGGCCCGCACTTCCGCGCCGTCTTCTTCCGACGGCTCCCGCACGACGTTCACATTCCGGACTCGCGCGCTGTCGTCCGTGCGCAGCCAAGAGCCTGCGGTCGCCACGTTCCTGGAACCGTTCCAGGCCAAGCCCAACCCGCATCTCGATGCGCCGACGAGCAACCAGGCGATCGAGCGACTGACCAGCCTGCGCCAGGCTCCGGCGTGTATACTGCGCCATTTCTTCCTGCCCGTGACGCGGTGCTTACTGGCGTACATGCGGTTCGCCGAGTCCTCGGCGCTTCGCCACGCCGCGTTTCGCACTCTACTGAGTGCGTTTGAAAAGGCGAGTTGGCCGGGCCAGCGCTCGTCTCGCAGCCACGATCCGAGCGAGATCCTGCACCACTTCGTTTCGCTCGCGTTTGACGACCACGGCGTCGAGCAGTGTGCCGCTCGCGTCGACAGCGTCAACCGCACGCCGTCTCTACCGCCAGGCGATCCCCTTATAACTCCACGCCCGCAGTCCACACTGCAGGCGATCGTACTCGAGTGGCTCCACGCGTTGCGGTCCACAGCGCCGGACGACGACACGGTGCTCACGAAGCAGCTGTCGCTGTCGTACGCCAAGATCTTCCTGCAGCTCCTTCTCAAGGTCATGGCTCTCCAGCCGTCGACGACCAGCTCAACCGAGCCCTCCAGGCTGCCGTTGACCCCTCGTCGCGACGACGACGTGGTCGTCGAAACGCTGCTGCTCGAGCTCATTGAGCAAACGACCAACGCCGCGAACGGCTACCTCTTCCGGAAAGAAGTGAACGAAGGCCTCGCCGCCTTCTGCCGCGGTCTCTTTCTCGTCACCAAGAGCTCTCTCCCCGTGCGCATCATCGCGTACTATCTCGCGTGGACCCAACGCCTGCAGAACGACGTGGTCGTGACGGTGCACTTTCTCTTTCCGTTCCTCAATGCGCTGATCGAGTTCGAGTTCTTTGCGATCGTCAACGCGTTCCACTCGCCGCTGGACGTGCGGGGCGGCCGCCGCGGCGCGTGGCTCGCGCGGCTGCTGTTCGAGCGGCTGCTTCGCGTCATTGACGACCAAGTGGAAGACCGCATTCGCTCCGAGGCGCTGCGCTTACTGCGCCGCATGTTTGTGCTCCACGTGTACAATCCGCGCCACCAGCACCCTGAGCAGCAGGAGCTCATTGCGCTCATGTACTTTCCCATGATCCCGAGCCTCGCGCGGTTCACGACCGACGGCAAGCTGCTGGACAGCAACGCCGCAGAGAGCCACCACGGCGCGTTCCGCAAGGAGCTGCTCGTGTGCGTCGCGCACTTGCTCAGCAGCGTGACACTGCCGTACCTGTCGTGGTACTTTCGGCAGAGTGCTGCAGTCGAGGGCGACAGCGCCGAGCTCTCGCTGAGCCCCACGGCGTCGCTGCTGCACTACCGCCGGCTCGTCGAAGAGGTACGAACCTGCTGTAGCTTTTCGTGGGAGGATGGCGAGAGCCTCACGTGTCTATCTGTCAGACCAAGCTCCGTGCGGCGGATGCGCGTCGACAGAGCCTGATCCAGCGCAGTCTCGATCGCGCGTTCGCCGTCGCGAGTCCGGTAGTGTACGACGAGGTCCGCGTGCACGCGTGTCTGTCGCTCGTGCGCCAAGTGGTTGACGTCTTCCTACCAGACGAGGCGTCGCTGTCTCTGCACGTGCTGTCGCCGGATCTCGTGGCCGGCGGCGGCGATCGCCGCGTGTCGCTGCTGGAGCTCGAGGCCCACATGAAGCAGCGGCGCAGTCGCCACCGCGGCCGCAGTCTCGGACAGGACGCGGGCGCGGTGGTCGGCAGCAAGAGCCCCAAGGTGGGGCCAGTCACGACCGGCGCGGCGGCCGTGGGGCCGCCTCGATTGACGGCCCAGAAGTCGCTGCCTCGCAACTGGGGAAAGCAGTTCGCTCAGCAGCAGCCCCGGACTTCTGTGACGGCGAGCAGCAGTGGTGCCTCCAGTGGGTCTGGCGGCAGAAGGCCGACAGACGACAGAGCCGACGACGGAGGCGACGAATACGAAGCGAACGCCAGGCGTCTCCACCGCATCGTGGCCGACACGGCGCTCAAAGCCGCGCGCACAGCGATCGACCAGTTTGAGTGGGTCCTGCGTCTCATTGAGGCGCCGCTCGACTACCGAAAAGCTACGACGCCTCGCCCCACGACCGACCACGCGTTCACGCTGCTGGGTGCGCTCGTCGATCTCTTGTTCCTGCTGCTGCAGCGCGCCAGCGGCATCGCGTGTCTGTGCAGTCGCGCTCCGACGGTCGAGTGCGCCGAGGTGGACGACGAGAGTAGTGACGAGACCGAGAGCGACTGCTTCGTCGCCGATCTCTTCGGCCACCTCGACGCGTTCCTGCGGCGCTTCCCGCGTGCGCTGCTGGCGACGCGGATCGCGGGCCTGCCGCGGCTCCACGACCAGCGCCGCGTCGGGCTACTCGTCTCGCTCTCGGCGACCGCCACGTCCGCGAGTGTGCGCCGCCTGGCCGCGGCGCTGCTGTGCCAGCTCCTGCGCGCGTGCTACGAGCAGACAGGCAGCGTCTCGCTCGTCTCGCGGTCGCTGCTCGAGGTTTTTTGCACCAACTTCTTCTCGACGGCGGCGCTGCGCCTCCCGCTCGCGGCTCTGCGTGACGCGGTCGCGCTGTGGCACGCGCAGCCGACGGACGCGGCGTTTGCACTGCCACGGCGCGCTGTCCTGGACCGGCTCGCCACGCAGCTCCGCGTGTTTGAGGCGTGGCACGCCGCCATGACCGAGCCGAGCGCAACCGCGGCCGAGGACGACCTGGAGGACGAGCTCTACAGCATCGTGCAGTCAGTCTCGCCGCTCTGGCTCGTCGACGTCAAGAGCCAGTGGATGAACGCGCTGCTCCAGCTCCACGCGTCGCGCCAGCGGTTCGCCGAGGCCGCGTGCTGCGCGCTCGAGGCGATCGCCTTCAAGGAACAGGCGAGTGGCGACGAGTCGTCGTGGCTCGTCGCCGAGCTGCGCAGTGCGCGGGCGCTGGCGCACAAGGCCGAGTGGACGGAGCTGGTCGTCGAGATCAGTGAGCGCCTGCTGCGCACGCTGCGGCCACGCGGTCGCCTGAGCGAGTACCGCGAGACGCTGCGCGAGCTCGACGCCGCCGTGCAGCAGCTCGCGGAGGCGACAGAGTCGACGCCGCGCGGCGCGTTCTACCGCGTGGCCCTGGCGGGCGACGGCGTGGCGAGCCGCGAGGACGTGTACACGCGCAGCGCGTTCGTGCCACTCGGAGAGTTCGTGGGCGAGCTCAAGGCCGCGCTGCGCAGCCGCTTCCCGGCGTGCGAGCGTGTCGAGATGCTGCCCGAGGCCAAACCCACACCGCCGTCATTCGCGTCGTACCCAAACGTCTTATTCCTACGGGTCACGACGCTCGAGCGGGTCGCGGACGCGCGCTTCCGCTTCTCGACGCCGTTCACGCGCACGGGCACCGCGGCGTACGGCAAGACGGCCGAGCAGTTCAAGCGCGTCGTGCACTTGGAGACGGCGCGCGCGTTCCCGAGCGTGACGCGGCGGCAGCGCGTGGCCGCGCGCCGCGAGCACGTGCAGAGTCCGGTCGAGACGGCCATGGACGACGTCCGCAAGCGCTGCGGCGTGCTGCGCGACGAGCTGCGCAAGGAGCAGCGCGGCCGCACAGACCTCAAGACGCTCACGCTCGTGCTCAAGGGCAGCGTGGACACGCACGTGCACGGCGGCGTGCCCGAGGTCCTGGACGCCTTTCTCGCCAACCGCCCCGTGCTGCTGGATGCCACGGGCGACGCCATGGACGAGACTCTGGTCGACGACAAGCGCGCGGAGCTCGCGGACCTGCTCGTGGAATTCCTCGAGCTCTGCTGGGTCGGGCTGCTGCTCAGTCGCCAGGCCTTTCGCCGCGCGGCGGGTGCGCCGGCTCAGCCGCCCCAGCTCCACGACCCGCCCGCCAGCAGCAGCCTGGCTCGGCTGCTGAGTGCGCTGCCGTCGCTCTCGCTCGCCGACCACCACGACGTGCAGTCTCCGCTCCAGGCCGAGTTCGAAAAGAGCTTTTTGCTGCTCGTCGAGCAGCTACGCACCGCGACCGCCGCCGTCTCGTTTGCGCGCGACGCCGATCTCGCCGCGCTCCACGACCACGTGCAGCGCCACTCGCCCCTCCACCCCAATAATACAAAGTAACCAAACCGTAATCGTGTTTCTACTGCTTTCTACTCCTTTCACTTTTGGCCCGAGAGCAGGAGCTCCTTGGCCTGGTTGATCTTAGTCGCGAGGAACGTGGAGCCGCCCGTGTCTGGGTGGTTCAGAATCAGCAGCTTGCGGTGCGCGTTGCGGATGCGCTCGGACGACGCGCTCTCGCGCACGCCCAGAATGAGCGCGGCCTCGCGGCGCGTCATCTTTTCTTCGAACGGGCCGTCGTAGAAGTTGCGGTACGCCCACTTGCTCGCGCTGGCCTTTTCGCTCTTGGGCTTGGCCTGGTACACTTCCCACGCCTGGGTAGAGTCCGTATGAGTATACAAATTCCAAGTGATTTTTTCCATGTGGGGGAGGCATGCATACCTGGTAGACGTACTTGGCGCCGAGCGCCGCGCCGGCGAGCCCGAGCCCGCCGATGATGAGCACCGAGTCGCGCGGCGCCGAGCTGTGGAAGTGGCGCAGGGCCAGCACGCGCGCGGCCGGCGAGAGCGACGCGTGGTCCGTCTCACGCGAGGAAGACGGCGGGGCGTGGAGAGCCGAGGCCGGCAGCAGAGTGCGCGTCTGGAGCCGCACAACGCGTCGCAGGAGAAGCGCCATGTCACTTGGTGGTGTGGGGGATTTCGGAACTGCTGCGCACCACTGACGAGGTCCGGCGACCATCACTCTTGTTATGCAGTGCATGCATTCTCAAACGTAAACCCTGTGGTGTAGCATGTTGGACTCTATTGGAGCATGCAACCCAGCCAGTACTCTTTGCTTTGATATTTCTGCTGACACTGTTGGTAATCGTTATCAAAGGTTGCTATGGCACAATGCAGGTTTCAGCCCCTACCCAACCAAAACCAAGAGCTCCAAAAGGCAAAACCGCATAATAAGAACTCACAATGGCGAGCAAGGCGGCGGCGCCGAGCGTGCTCACGGGCGGCGTCTCGGGCGGCGAGTTCCTCTCGGTCGCGGGGCTGCGCGTGGACGGGCGGCGCAGCGAAGAGGTCCGGCGCGTGCGCACGCGGTTCGGGCTCTTTGCGCGCGTGGACGGCTCGGCGTACTTCGAGCAGGGCAACACCAAGGTCGTGGCCGTCGTGTACGGCCCGCGCGAGCTCAAGGCGCTGACGACGTCCATGGCGTCGGCCAGCGTCGCGTCCGTGGGCACCGGGTCGGGCAACGCCGCGAGCAACACGCAGCCGCGCGCGGTCGTGAGCTGCGCGTTCTCGCAGGCGCCGTTCGCGACGTCCGAGCGCAAGCCTCAGCGCAGCGGCGACCGCAAGCAGCTCGAGCACGCGCTCGCGCTCAAGCAGATTTTCGAGGCGTGCATCCAGACGCAGCTGTACCCGCGGTCGCAGATCGACATTTTCGTGCACGTGCTGCACGCCGACGGCAGCGACGTGGCCGCCAGCATCAACGCCATCACGCTCGCGCTCATCGACGCCGGCATCGCGCTCAGCGACTTTGTGGTCGCGAGCTCGGCCGGGTACTTGCAGCAGACGCTGCTCTGTGGTGCGTCTTGCAAAGGGTGATTGGAGGGGGGCACGCGTGTAACTGTGGGAGTGGTTGTGTGGCGTAGATCTGAACTATACGGAAGAGACGGCGCGCGGCCCGCAGGTCGTCGTGGCGCTGAACCCGCGCACGCAGAAGCTCAATCTGCTGCAAATGGAGTGCAAGCTGCCGCTCGAGATGTTTGAGAGTCTGCTGGGCGTGGCCATGGACGGCTGCAACCAGATCTACGATCTGCTGCAGAACGCCGTGCGCGAAAACACGTGGAAGCGATTACGCGCCAGGGGATCCATGGTCGCGTGAGCAGAGAGTCGGGGACGTAGCTGAAGAGAGAGAATAATGTAGGTACATGACATGCTTCCATGATACAGTAGCCATGTTGCATGCAGGAGCTCACGTGGTTACGAATTGATACGAACATATATCGTACTTTACCGGACGACTATAGTGAGTCTTCAGTTCGCGCGATTTGTGTCAAATTCCGAAATCTGACTTTTGTGAAAAACGCATTTGTCGACATTTTTGATCCCCAAGAGTTCAAACACAATTGCGCGCGCGCGCATTTGCAATCCGAACTGCCAAGAGCCAAGGACCACGGCCGCTTTGTCGCGATGCAGCGCACGCCACAGCCGACGCGCGCCGACGCCACGGCGACCACCACTCGTCCGATGGCTGCGGCGTCTGTCCACGCAAGAACGGTCGCCGTAGGTGCCGTACAGATCGCGCCATCGCAAGCCAAAGGTGGTGGCGTGCCCACAACCACCGCGTTGACACATGCACGGCGAGCGCTGCAGCCGCTGGACAGCAACCAACGCGCAGCGCCAGCGTCCATCGCCAAGGCGCCGTTCGCGTACGTGAGCCGCTTCAGTCGGCCAGCGGCGTCGGCCCCCACGCCGTCGGTCGCCAAGCCATTGGCGCCGTCAGTCACGGGACTCAAGCGCAAGCAGCAGCCCGTGGAGGACGCAGCCGTAGGCAAGCCAACACCAACGCAGAGCACAGAGGAAGTAGACACGGACGAATCGTCCATGGCCGCCAGCGATCCGCTCGAACAGCAGCGGCGCGAAAACGTCGCGTGGCTCGACATGCTCGTGGCGCTGCTCGAGCGCAAGTACCAGCGCCACGCCGTGCCCGTGGATATCGAAGCGATCCAGGACGCCAAGCTCTTGGACGCGTACTGGCTGCAGAAGACGCCACCAACGGCCACGGCGTCCAGCAAGCGCAGCCGCGTGGCCGTGAGTGTGGATACGCCCCCTTCAGCGACGAGCAGTCTCAGTTCCACGAGTGGTGGTGGTGCTGCTGCTGCTGTACTTTCAAGCCAGGACGACAAGGAAGAGAAGCGCACACAGGCGCTGCGCCGCCACGCGCAGCAGATCCACGACACGAGCGTCTCGTCCACGTCGTGCTGCGGCTGCAAGACGGGCTGCCTCAAAATGTACGTTCTCGAGGATTTGATGTTTATGCCGCTTCTATGTCGATTTATATGTCACGTTCGGTGTCATATGTAGGTACTGCGTCTGCTTTAGCACGCGCGGCTACTGC
The DNA here is from genome assembly GCA_023335935.1 of Pythium phragmiticola. NCBI lineage: Eukaryota > Oomycota > Peronosporomycetes > Pythiales > Pythiaceae > Pythium > Pythium phragmiticola. Next base: position 10,928 of record JAADWA010000911.1, read on the forward strand.
CACGACGGCTGCTCGTGCGAAAACTGCAAGAACGCACGCGCGAACGCCGACCTGCGGCTCGAGGTCATGACGACGTACCTGCTGAACGACCCGCGCGCCTTTTCGCACGCGGCCACGACGGCGTCGGCCGCGAGCGGCTTTTTCCAGCTGCTGCCGCAAAAGGCCAGCACGGTCGTGCTGCGCGGGTGCCGCTGCAAAAAGTCCAAGTGCCTCAAGAAGTACTGCGAGTGCTTCCAGAACGGACTCGGGTGCGGGCCGCACTGCCGCTGCGTCGACTGCGCCAACGACGCGTCGGCCGCAGCCCGCGAGATGCGCGCGAGAAACGCGAGCGACATGGGGACGACGGCCGCCACCTCAGCGGCGTCGGATGGGAACCACGGGGCCGCCGCCGCCGTGACGAGTGCTGCGCCAGCGAGTGGCGGTGCCTTCCACGCGATCAAAGTCGCCGTGACCAAGAAACCGCGGCGCAACTACGTGCTCAAGAGCGTGCGGCTCCGATTGTGAGCCGTTCAGCTCTTGACGATTCGGTATGAAAAATACGAATTTCTGTGAAATTGATGCTTGTGAGTTGACATAGAATCTGGGAAGATAGAGTGGAGGGAGCACGGTACACAACCGTGTTCTGTCGTCGTGTAATCATTTCCCCCGAACGAAGTTCCACACTCGAGCACCCAACGACCATCACCACGACCACCACCACGACCACACTGCTACCTCCCTTCCCCCTCCTCGGACTGTCATATGACTCATATCGAAGGCAAGAGTTAGTTGTGCGGGAATGCGGATGAGCCCATGCAGCCACCAGCGCAACCGCATCGTGCGGTCCGCACGAGCAACACGCTGAGCAGAGTGACGGTCCCCGTGTTCTGAAAATTTGGGCAGGTGTCACCGTTTCATGTTTGTGAGGGTTACCAACAAAGTGTCGGACGAAGATCAAGAAAAAAAATCAATAGCGGTTGTTCTTGTTCCGCATCCCCAACAGAAAGCTTGTGCAACAGCAATTCTATCTATATCTGTATGATGATGATGATGATGAATTGAGTACCATTGAACGTCTTTGTTAGAGTCCTACAGCCGCCAGGGACCGGTTTACTGTGCTACGCGAGCCAAGTATTGAGCTTGCCAGTGGGCAAAGTCCGAGTCGAGATTCCGCGCGAGATTTGCGTGTTCCGCTCGGGTAGTGGGGTGGCGTACTTGACTGCTGGCTTTCGAGTCCATCGCTGCATTCGCAGCTGCATCCGCCATCTTGTGAAAAGCGCGCAGGTGGTGTGTCCATTGTCGCACGCCGATCACATCATTCCTATTAGACCAACACAAACCCACGCCCACACTGTAATAACTCCAGCCAATATACGCCCCACGTACCACCATAGG